>APFE030184197.1:7297-33841 GCA_000404065.3 Pinus taeda
GCCATACAAGCTCTTCTTCAACCTACACACTAGTTTCTCCTTCCCTTTTACCTCATATCCTTGTGGCTACTGCATATATATCTCTTCCTCCAAAGCCCCATGGAGAAAGGTTGCCTTTACATCTAACTGCTCAAGATGCAAATCTTCAGCTCCTACTAGACTTTAAAAAGTTCTGATTGAAGTCATTTTAACAACAGGAGAAATTATCTCATCAAAGTATATACCCTTTTTTTGTGCAAACCCCTTCACCACAAGTCTAGCTTTATACCTTTTTCTACATCCATCTTCTTCCTTCAACCTATAAACCCATTTATTCTGCCATGCTATTTTACCTACAGGAAACCTAACTAAGTCCCAAGTCTGGTTATGTGGTAAGGAGTCCATCTCTTCTTTCATGGCTTGCTCCCACTTCTTCCTAGTTTCTACATGCACTGCTTCTTCATAACATTCTGGTTCACCAGAATTAGTCAACAATACATAATATAATGAAGGAGAGTATCATCCAGGGGGTCTACTTATCCTGGTGATCTTCTAACACCACTTTCAGGTGTTTGAGGTGCTTGTTGCTGTTGTGGTTGTTATTGTTGTCTCATTTCTGATCATTACGATTTTCGTGCACCATCACTTTTTTTTTTATCTCATCAAGCACTGTGTATTCTCTATTTTCTTTTTGTTGTTTCTTTTCCTGCAGCTGATCCTTATACAAAACCTTTTCATTGAATATAACATCTCTTCTTGTAATGATTTTGTGTTTTTCATATCATAAAAGCGATAACCAAAATCATTAACAACATATCCAATAAAGGTACATTTCTTTGATTTTGCCTCAAGATTTGTTCTATTTTCTTTATTAATGTGGACAAAGGCTTCACAACCAAAAGTCTTTAAAAATGACTAGTTTACCTTTTTACCTATCTATGCCTCCTCTGGAATACCACCATCCAAGGAACTTGAAGGCCCTCTATTTATTAGATAAATAACAGTATCTACAACATCTGCCCAAAATTGTAAAGACAATCCTGCATATAATCTCATGCACCTTGCATGCTCCATGATTGTCCTATTCATCCTTTCTGACACACTATTTTCTTGTGGTGTTCTTGGAACTATCTTCCCTCTGCGAATTCCATTCTCTGAATAGTACCTATCAAACTCTTTGCTGCAATATTCACCTCCATTGTCTGATCTGAGACACTTCAACCTTGTTCCTGTCTCATTTTCAACAAAATATTTCCATTTCTTGAAAGTATCAAATACATCAGATTTATTTTGAATACAATAAATCCAAGTTTTTATGGTTGCATCATCAATAAAAGTAACATAATAATAAGAGCCACCAAGAGATGATACCTGAGCTGGTCCCCATACATCCATATGCACAAGCTCTATTTTTTCGCTCTTCTTTTCTTTCCCAACTCTGAGGAATTTGACTCTCTTATGTTTTCCATAAATAGAATTTTCATAGAATTTTAAATCAACATGCTTCAAACCTGGCAACAAATTTCTAGAGTGAAGAATCTGCATCCCCTTCTCACTCATGTGCACGAGCCTATGATGCCACAATGTCGTATATTCTCCTGTAGAGGTTAAAGCATTAACAAAATTAGAAATACTATTGCATAAATACAATGTACCAACCTTTTCTCCTTTTTCTATTACCAAGGCTCCTTTAGTGACCTTCTAGGTTTTATCTGTAAAAGTAATTACACAACCTTTACCTCCCAACTGCCCTGTTAAAATTAGATTTTTCTTAAGATATGGAACGTTACTTACCTCCTTCAATAGCCATTGATTTCCATTCTCTTGTTTTATGAAAATTGTACCCATTCCAATGATTTTACAGGGTTTATCATTACCCAATTGAACCTGTCCAAAATCTCCTTGAACATAATCATGAAAATGTTTCCTATCAAGTGTGGCATGGAATGGGGACCCTGAATCTACCACCCAGGCATCAATAATATTTTCTAATAAAAGAATCAAAGCATCTTGCAACACATCATCTGTCACATTCACTTCATGATTGTTTTCTTGTTGCACATCTCCTTCTTTTCCCTTCTGAGACTTGTAGTTTTTCTTTAGGTGTCCTTTCTTCCCGCATTTCTAGCACAATATCCCTGATCTGGACTTTGATCTACCTTTCCTTGACTTAGTGCGATATCTTGAGTTCTTTCCTCTTTCCATTTTTCTTCCCCTAGTCTCTACAGTCAAATCATTACCTAATGTCTCACCAGAGGCTTTTCGTCGCATTTCCTTGCTAAGGATTGCACTAACAACATCATCAAACTTTTAAGTACTAGATCCAGAGATAGAGTTACTAATGGCCATAACTAAACCATTCCAACTTTCTGGCAATGAGCATAGAAATAACAAAGCCCTAACTTCATCATCAAAAGTTACCCCTACAAAACTTAACTGAGTGGTAATTGTATTAAATTCATTTAAATGATCAGCAACAGATCCACCTTCTGGAATTTTCATATTAAATATCTGCTTCATAAGAAATACCTTATTTTAGGCCAAGGGTTTTTCATATAGTTTGGCCAATGTTGACATTAAACCCTATGTCATCGTTTCCTTTGAAATATTAAACGCTATTGACACCGCTAGGCACAACCATATTGTTCCAAGTGCCTTTCTATCGAGAATATCCCATTATGTGTCTGTCATACTTGTCGTCTTCTTTGTCTTTCTGCTCAATGGTATATACATATCTTTCTGATACATATAATGTTCCATCTTCATCTTCCACAGCTGGTAGTTTTGGTCGTTAATTTTTTTGAACCTAAACCTACCATCTTCCACCATTTCTCCCACTCAAACTAGGAACCCATCTCTCCTACAAGTTTATCAACCAAATAGACCTTCGGCTCTGATACCAGTTGTTAGAAAATTATATATTACAGAACAATGGAACCCATAAAATATATTGCAAAAATATAAACATAGAAAATGCATAAAACAAGAGAGACACAGATATACGTGGTTTTCCCAATTTGGGCTATGTCCACGGAGAAATAATCAGTCCTTCCTTTTATATTATCCAAAAAACTGAAGAGATACAACCTACATTAGATCCACTGTAATTCCCTCTTCACTTCCACACAATCTCCTCTCTCTTTCTCGCTCAGAATACAGATCTACATAGACGCAATACAATTCCCTCATATATAGCGAGGGGTTGCCTTCTAGGGAAAAAAACCCTAAATTAAACATAACTTCTACCATCATATCTCCGCCTAATGAACTACTCAGATTGACTACAAAATTACAACATTTTACAAGACAATGTTACATCTATTTTTAGCTTTGGGGGCACTGCCCCTGATCCCCTGCTAAGGGGGGCTCCCAAAGATTACAGCCGCCCCCCCTAGACCTGTCTTGCAGTGTACATTTTACGGGCGGCATTGCTGCCACATTACGAACTGGGGTCTAATGTGGCGATACCTCTAAATAAAGAAGATAATCAGGCTCCACATCCAATAATAAAGGCACCTAAAAGAAAATAGAGGAAATATAGCTAGGGATTGGCTTTAGAAAACACACAACATTTCAATAAAGTTGGATTAATCCAATATTGGGAAGATAATAGGGAATCATTTCAATGAAAGTTAAACACTACAAAAATGTAGAAGTATCACATGAGGAATGAGAATCCCCTTAATGTTAAAGAAGCGTATATTTATATCGTTGCAAGAAAAATCATTATCCTAACTACATGGGAATTTACTAAGGATTAACGATTTATTTTAATGATTTTTCTATCCATTCTTCAATATACTCTTTTATTGGAGCAATGATGATGTATTTCTTTACTCGTAACTCAAAAGATTTCTTCCTCGACGTCTTATGCATCTGATTGTAGTTGCATGTCCATAGATTATTGATTGACCCTAGAATTGTATAATTTATTAGGACCATTTGGTTATTTCTAGACACTTGAAATATGTATTTGACCCCCTTACTTGCACATTATGGAGTTAAATCATACTATTAATGTGTCCTTAGGAGTTTTATTTATCTTTTCTTATTATGTGCCTAATACTATTTTTTTTTCTTCCAGAATATTGAGAGGGTTTTGAGCAAGTTCTGAATGAGAGAGTCTGGGGGCTTGTTACTTTCCAATAAACGAATGAAATATTATGAAGTTATTGAGCCGATTTTCAAGCTCCATTGATTGAGAAAATGTAGGGATGTGGTCCCCACCAAAATGGGATCTTGAACTTGGTTGGTTTATAGAGGATCTATCCTCCTTGGAATTCGAAATCAATGAGGGAATCAGATCCATAATTTTAGAGAATTGGAGGGAAATAGTCCCCCTCTTCAAGGAGGGCACCCCTCAAGTATTTCTGAATAAATAAAGGGGCCTAGTATCTCAATATAGAGTTCAAATTAGTCGAGAATAGAATTTGAGAAGTAGTGGGCTTTTCTGCCTAGTATTTTGTTATATATTATTTTGAAAGTAAATGAAAGATATCTTCTTTTTAGTCTGATCCATATTTAGAGTGTTGGGTCCTCTTGGGATAAGGCCCAACCTAGAGGCTTTAATATCTCTCCTTCATGTATTTTATTCATGCATCTTCTTTCTTGTATCTAGCTAGCAATATTTCCTTTCCTTTCTAGTAAAATTTGTTTATGAGAAAGTTGCATGTGCAGGTTTGTCGATCACCTCCATTGTGGGAAGTGTGGTTGTAGATATTGTGTTGTAAAGCCAAAAGTATAGTCAATTTCTTGTTTGAAATAGTTGGATCTTGAATTAGTTTACTTTTTCATCTAAGTTTTCTACCATTAAATCATTTGTTTAGCAATCTTTTCAAGCATCAAAATAAAAATATATCTTTTGTGTATGCCAGGACATGGGTTTGTGGGGATAATAATTGTGATTTACACTTTCCATTCCAACACCAACACTTCCCTTCCTTCCCCAATAACCTCTTCAATCAGGCTATTTTACAGAGATCACTTTCCATATTTTTATAGGTCACCATGTGCATCTTACCTTGTACAAGATGGGCTCTTGAGGAGCACTAGGATTGGAAAGGGCTTCATAAAACCTTCCCATAGCTTATCGCAGCATTTATTTCTTTCATAACATCTTCTAATCCCACAAATTTATCTCAGATTTGATCTTGTAGAAAAATAGGACAATCCTGTAGCACTTTATTCTGATCCTATAACACTATGAAAAAAAGCCTCCAAATGCCTTCTAATTTGCTCCAAAACACTCTTGACAACTACTAGGCACTTTATAATGATCATAAGACCATAAAAATGAAAAAATGGATTCATATACCTAGTAGGAACTATGCCTTGGCTTATAAAGTAGCTAGACAATCATTCCCAACAATCTTGTAGCAAAACAATAGTAACTTTATGCTATTTTTTAGCACATTCTAACGAGGCTCTTTTGATTTTATTCCACTTGGATTGAGTCCTAAGAAAATTCTAAATAATTTTTTCTACCCCATACTATTTTCACTTGATCATCTTAGGCATTTGGTACATTAACTAGCTCACTAGTTCTATAATTTTTGGTTTTCAGAGTAGTAATTTTCTGCTATTTTTTAGCACATTTTAACAAGGGTATTTTTAGTTGATTCCAATTGGATTGGAGTTCTGGTAAATCCTAATTAATATTTTTCTTACCCCATTTCATTTTCATTTGATTTTCTTGGGCTTTTGGCAAGTTAGCTTGAGAGAGAAACATCTTGTAGTAATCTTTTAGCAGTTTTCTTTCGATATCTTCCTTCCCCAAATTCACTCTAAATTCATGGTAGAATTCTATTTATAACCAATGAATGATCTGAGGCCACTTTGGTTGAGTTGAGGCTTGGTTAGTTCTCCATTTATCTGTCACATTTCTTGCTTCTTGAATGTTGATTTCTGCAATTAGTTTAGATTTCCTTTCCGCAAGTTAGTTTATGCAAAGTGTGATTTCCTTTTTGCAAGAGTAATCTCAAACTTTAATTTTATGCAAAATAAAGTATATTTCCTTTAACTCCATTTCCTTTCCAATATAGATTATATTTTCTTAGTTTTCATTATGCTTTACATTTTTTTCAAATAGAATAGATTTCTTTCTATCATTTACTTTCCAGCAAAATTAGAATAAGTTTGCTTATTGTTATTTACCTTTTGCAACATAGTTTTGGAGCCTTACCTAGATATTTTCTCATTTGAATTTGTTTCCTTTCCTTATTTAAATTTCAACAAAGGGAGTCGGACTAGGAAGAGGAAGGTGTCTTTTGCACATACAATGTTGACCCCTCTAAAGTTTGTACGAACCCCGAGTTGATAATTTAAGTTGATAGCCTTAGGAGTTAACATTCTTGTTGCAATACCATGGCTTATTATTTATTGGTATTTATTTTCATTAAAAAATGTAATCAACCTCTCTTAATTTGAGCCTCTAGAAACGTAACAGGCCCCACCTAATCACCAATGTAAATATTTAAATCAGTTTGTTGTAATTAAAATGCCTAAGAATTGGGACACATATTTTAGAGCTTGGGGAAAGGAGGTTGCTTGAGGAGGATGAGAAAAATTAATATCATTCATGGAGGTTGGCCTTCCTGCCTTAATGGGTTCACAACATAATTTAAATTCTCTATAAATACAAGGACAAATCCCATGTTCGTCTTGGACAAGCTAACAAGAAAAAGAGGACAAAAATTCATAACTTTTGGAATGGGTGAGTTGACATGAAAATTGGATTGGGAAAAATGCTTAGGGGAGAAGAAAAAAATTCATTGCAATTGGGGGAGGAAGGCCACAGGAGGAAATGCAAGAGTAGGCCATCAATAAAATATCAAATAGACCAAAAAGAGAGGGGATCATGGGAAAAATCGAGGGATTAAGAAGAGAGAAGAGAGAGAGCACACACAAAGAGAGTTCACTCTGGTAGCAACATAGCTAAAGAAACCCAAGAGGGCTTGTTGGTTGAGAAAAAAATAAAATAAATGAATTTCCTTAAGGCTAATGAACCCATATAGAGTGGGTTTCTTAAGGTTGATGAACCTAATAGGAATATTATGCACTAACGAAATTTTTAGACAAGAAAGGGGAAGTCAAGTGCTTGTAGGACTAGAACCAGTAGGACTGCTAACGCTGGTGCTTTCTCTCATTGAAGAATCACCTAGAGAAGTGGTCAGTATGCTCCTATAAAAACTTATCCAACTAATGAACATTCACATGTTATAATTGGAAATATTCTCTTGAAATTGAGTTGTGACTCTCTTTGCTTATAAATAATCCCTGAGTTGATGTTGACTAATATAAAAGGCTCTCTAGGTAACAATTAGGGGTTGTGAGAAAGCTTGAGGGAAATAGTTCCTTGTTCACTATGATTGACTCTTGACTAGCTGGTCAGTAAAGGTAGGTTTTATTTTGGAGACCTTCTTTTAGATGTTGGTATTGATTTTTAATCCTTTAATCACACCTCCTAAAAATTTGTAATATGGATCATGCATGATTGGCTATAATAAAGGTTGTAGTGTATGCCAATCTAAGGTCTGGTGGAGAGTTAGAGTCCCAATCTCAGTTTCCAAAAATCCTTATAAGATAAGTTTGTACTTATGCTTTTCTATTCTTGTGATGTTATTTTACTGAATTATTAGATATATTCTTGTGGCAAGTATTTCTATTATTTATGTTCTATGTCTTGTGTATATTGAGTTGTAATGGATGAAGACGGTTTTAGTATGTAATGCGCTTGTCATAGGGCCTAGATTTGTGTGTAATTTGATCTGTTATAAATTAACTTAGTTGTGTATCTACATATAATTAAATAGGGAGAGGGTTGAGCTCCCTTGTGATCTCATGGGTTACATTCAAGGATCTATGTCCATGCATAGGATAATCATTTACTTTAATGGTTAAATAAAATTGATTGAATTCTATCATTGGTCGGGGAAAATACATTGATTGATTGTTATGGTGTGCTTCTGCACATTAGCTAATAGCGTGGGTGCACCAATTAATTTCCTTCATGAATGAGGTATTCTTGGAAGGATATAAAAGCTCCTATATGCTAATCTTTAATTTTTACTAGAAGTGAGATCAATTTCTTAGGACGTAGAAATATTGTGGATAATTTTAGTCAGTGTAGCCTCAAAAAATTCTAAGTTAAAAAGGGTTGAAAAATTCTAAGTGTAAGACTTTGTAGTAAAGCCTAAGAAAGGAAAGTCAGTCGAATGTGACATTAGAAAGAAGTTTGGGCTTGAGCTATTTGGGGCCTAGTTGGGCCTTACAGAGTTGACCTAGTTAGGGGTTGACAATGGGGCTAGTCATCCTAGTAGTGGTGCTCATTCAAAGATCAAGTCTTAGCTAGTTGAGACCGAGGTGGGTCGGGAGTAATCCAGGTCATGGGTCATTAATCAAGACTCGGTAAGGTGGTTCCCTGGTTGTGGCGATGGAGACCAACCACAACTATGTTAATTCCTATGTGTATTTCCAAGTGGTGGAGAGATGACGTGGGTGCCACATGGAAGACACTAATGATGTGTCAGTTTTTAATGGACCAGACTTTAAATGAACATTACTTTCTATATGCAAGTCACATTGGGGTAAAGTTTATATTTTTCAAAAATTCCAAAAAGGTCTCAATGAGATAGACATAATGATGGTGCTTATTTTGGGTGTTAAGCAGTTTGAAAAATGTTGAAAAGTTAGAGCCCACTTCCATAATAGGACATTTGAGGTTGGATTTGTCATAATAATAGCCCTCTTCTACCCCTGGTATGGGCTCTGGGATAGATGGGGGTATGTTACAAAGTGGTATCAGAGTGAAGGTTCAACACTAGACATTTGGAACGAGATAGGGCTCTAAAGAAACATGATAAATGTTGAAACTTGGGTGTTATCTTGGTTGATGAAATCTGTTTTCTATTGCATTGTTTATGATATATGCATATACATGTTAGTACTAATCTTGACATGATTTTTTATTATGGATGTGCTAATGTGAGGTGTCATGTGTTAACTAACCTTACATAGGTAGACTTGTAACAATAAGCCAACATGATGATTCATTTTATGCATCTATATTTTGTTTAATCTAACAATTATGCGTGTGCCTGACAACACATTAAGAAGGAAATGAAAGCAAGGTATGAACAACAAAATGGTGCAATATAGCATTGATGGGTGACAACATGGTCATGAACGAGAATCAATTGAGAAGGAAGGAGAGGTAGGATCTCCTGATTGGATGGACACGTTGAGAAGCTGAAGGGCTGAAATAAGGAGTTGTAAATCTACTTATGAAAGGATGGTTAGGGCACATGAAAGGAAAGTTGAGGTGAATATAATAATAGTAGAAAATCTCTCAAACTTACAAAGAAAAAAGAAACATGAGTAGGGAGCTATCCATAGGGATACGAATGTCCCCTAAGAACAAGAAGAAAATACTAATGGAGAAAATGAAACTAGGTCTAGAAAAAGGCATAGGTTTCCAAGTGATGATATTGTAAAAGGAGGTACTCTACTGGATACTCCAGAGGAAAGGAAAAGCATCCATGAGTAGCAATTCAAAGAAACTCACATAAGACATTATCATCATCATGGCAAAAGGAGGGAAAAGTGTATCTACCAGAAGAATTCATGAAGGCCAAACCTCCTACTTTTGACGATGAGGTCAAGAAGGTATAAGATGTTGAAGAATGGATGCTTGGGATGAAGAAGTTCTTTAGACTCCACAACCACTCTAAGGACATGAAAATAAATGTGGATACTTTCTGCTTAAGGGGTAAGGTTGATATCTAGTGGGAGGATCTAAAGAATGTAAAAGGCATAAGAGAAGAGAAATTGTCATGGAAAGAATTTGAGGGGTAATTTAGGGACAAATACCTATCCGAAAGGTATTTTGACAACAAAGCCAAGGAATTTTATGAACTCAAAATGGGAAGATTTTTTACGAAGAATATATTACTAAATTCATGGAGATACTATAGTATGTTCCTTACCTCAAGGAGGAAATTTCAAAATTTAAAAGGTTTATTACTAGACTGCCACAGTCATTCAAAGACATAATTGAATTCGATGAGCCACATACCCTAGAGGACATGGTCAAAATGCTAAAGCACTATTATGAGCAATCTAGGAAGAGACTAAAGTTCAAGACTAATTGGAAAGTGAGAGGTAGTCTTCAATACCGAGGAAAGTGGCATAAGAAGGAGAGGAGGTCGCAAGGTATAGATAAAAGGGAAAGCATGACCCTATCCAACCAGGGCTGACCCCAGTTAAAATTTAGCTCTACTAATAGAGACCAAACTATCCATATCACTAGAGAAGAGGTCAAGAGATATGATTGAGGACCATATAAACGATGGAATTGCGAGGAAAATCACCTTAGGGTGGATTGCTCACAACATAAAAGAGATGGCTCAAAGTTGTACAATCTCTAGGAGGTAGAGATAGTTCAAGAGGTGGCCTAGAGCATGCCCATAAGTTACACAACGTTGGATAACAAAGGGGACAAACATCAGGCATCCATAATTGAAATGAAAGGTATGATTCGTGATCAAATTATCTCTATCTTAGTTTATCCAAGATGAAATTATAGTTATATTAGCCTAGCAATTGTTAAGCAGTGCTGACTGGCGAGGCACATGAGGAATCATGGTTGGTCCAATTGGCCATAGGAATGAAGGGAAAAATTAAACACCTGGAAAAATTGTGCCCATTCTTATTGAGTGGCATGGTCATAACTGCAAACTTTAATGTGCTACCACTGGGGTGCATACAATGCCCAATTGGGAATAGAATGTCTGCTCTCGCATCACACTAAAGTGGATTGTTATGAAAAAGTGATTGAATTCCTTAATTAGATTGGTGAACAAAGAGTGTAGCAAGGAAAGTTAAATCCCATATCAGTAAGGCTAATCGCTACTATGCAGGCCAAGAGGAGTCGCCAAAAGGGATGGAAACTACTTGTTATTCAAATCAATAGTAGTACTTAAGATGATGACAACAATAATCTATTCGAGTGTCCAATCTTGAAAAAAATTCAAGATGTGTTTCTAGAAGAGATTCTTGGATTATACCCACATAGGGAAGTAGAATTATTTGTTCAGCTCTTACTAGGGACAACATAAGCATCCAAGGAACCATATAGAATGAGCAATCCAAAATTGATTGAACTAAAGTTATAACTCAGGCAAGAACTAGACAAGGGGTATATAAGTTTGAGTGTATCACCTTGGGGACCACCAATCTTGTTTGTAAAGAAGAAGGATGACACACTTAGATTGTGCATATATTATAGGAAGCTTAATAATGATACCATAAAGAAAAAATACCCCTTGCCACAAATTGATGACTTATTTGATCAATTGAGAGAAGAAATATTTTCAAAGATTGATTTAAGATCCCAATGTCACCAGGTGCACATTAAGAATGAGGACATCCATAGACAACATTCTCGATAAGGTATGGGAATTATGAATTTTTGGTTGTGTCCTTTGGGCTTACCAATGCATGTGCTACTTTTATGCACTTAATGAACAATGTATTGCACCCTCACTTAGATAAGTTTGTAGTGGTATTTGTTGATGACATATTGATTTATTAAAAAACTAAGGAGCATGAAGAACACTTAGTGGAAGTGTTACAACTATTAAGAGAATATAAGCTGTTGGGTGTGGAGCATGATTATTTAGAGATCTTTGTTTCAGCCAGATGTATACCACAGGAAGTTTGTACACCCCTCCATGCGGGACCCGCGGGGGTTCAGGGGGCCGATGCCCCCTGGCTAGGGGGTTTGGGGGCTAGCAATCCCCCGTTGGTGTTTCTGGGAAAATTAGTGTCTATTCAGATTTGCTAGTCCCACTAAGATGGGTGGCTATCCTAGAAACAAACAATTCAAAGTAACTTGTGTTTTCCTTTATGAGAGATAGATGAGAGAAAAGCAGAGAGCACCAACCACAATCTTTCACTTGGCTCCTTGCTTGTTTCCTCTCTCCCTTGATAGAGCTTTCGCCACTCCTTTCTCACTTGTCCCACTTCAAAGAACACATGTAGAGTGAAAGAATCAAAATACCATCAAAGCATAAAGATCTATAACCATAAATAGTGTAGAATCAAATGTACATTAACCATACAAATGCATACACAAATACAAGATTCAGAAATATACACGTATATGGAGGAAAACTCAAATAGCTTTATTGATAGAAGTAGTAGAAGAGAGGATTACAACCGAGTTGTTTGATCCAGCGCCATCATCCCAGCATGAAAGCCCTCTTCACATCATGAAAAGCCAGATCACCCAACAATACAATGCTTCACATAGAAACCAACAACACTTCCTTATGAAATACAAAATTCCAACCTTTGGATCTCTAGGACGAGGGATCCATATTTAGATATTTACAGGGGGGTGAGTCAACTTCTAAGATTTTTATTAGTGTCATTTCACTAATAGTTCTTGGTTCCACTTGGTGATTTCATGATCTCCTACTCATCCTTGGGTGAATTCAGAGAGGCAAGTGTCATATGAGCAGTTTCTAGAAGATTCTCTGAGTTTCCACCTAGCAAACTTCCTTTGCCATTTATCTGCTCTCACTAATCACACCCTACATAAGGGATTTTTAGTAAGCATCGCACCCTTTGTGTGTAGCAGGTGAGATGCATCGCACCCTCAGCATGGAGTAGTCTGTATGGTCTAGTTTTAACCAATTCTGAGTAGTTTTTCAGGGATAACTTCTGGGAAATGATGTAATCAGTTTACCTTGGTCCTTTAGGTTATAAAACAACACTTTTAGGGGTTTATAAGCCCTTGGTTTATGGACATATGTGATTGGGGTTGTAGTGCCTAAATATGTCTATAACAGTTGCCCCCTAAAATCATGAGGTCGTAAATCTTCTGATGTCGGGTGAAATGCTTTATCATGAGGATCCAAGGTTTTTTCAATTGGAAGGTGACCTATAATAAGATACAATACAATACATTATCTTCATAATATTTTCATGATCTAGCTGAGGTGGGCATTCCCATGCTCAGTTTTATAAATTCATTTTCATGTACATAGGACAGACAATCGTCTGTGTGGCAGACTGATGATCCTAGTAGAGCCATCATCCCTTAGCTTGGATGATTATTTGTGCAGCTGTGGAGTGCATTTGATGTCTTTATTTTCTTGAATATATCGCAGCCCCGATGGATGAAACTAGTTTCAGGGTCTTCAAACTCATTCAATCTTCACCTGAAGTACAAGTCGATCCATGTGAAAATATGTTATGGTGTTGAAGATGGAAAGACATCGCCTGATTACCAGCCAATGATGTAAGTTGTTAATAGGCGTGAGAGGAATCACCGATAATGATAATGACCCTCAAGGTATTGCAGTACAATTCACATGGTGTGAATACATGAGTCGATGTCGAACACCACGCAAAATCTATCGGTCGAAGGCCATTGATGTAAACCTGTCGTCCGAAGTGAGAAACTTTCCATTGAGGCATGCAAGCTTCAAAGAACTGAAAGGGTTGTTCCTAAGTCAACTTCTTGGACAATGAGTTGATGTCGACAAGAAGTGACCCATCGTAGGAGGGCCTTAATAAATCCCACATCTACAACACGAAATGGAAAAAATGATTTTGTGGAGGTGAAAACAATGTGATGATACAAGGTTCAGGGTGGCAGTCATGAAAAATGGAGCGTGAAGGTATTGCAATGGATGAGGCATAAGCTAGGTTAGTGAATTCTTTGAGTGACTTCTCTTGAACATATCGGTGACAATGAAATGGATTGGTAGCGTTAACCCTAAAAATGGATGCTACGGAGGACCAATGGTGACATGACTGGTGAACGACATAACCCAACCCGGCTCAATCATGGTGATGGAGTGAAAGTGTCATGTTCAAGAGCGACCTGCTACTAATGAAGTTCTTCAAGTTTTCTTCCCTTTTTCCCCAGTCATTGCTGACTAGTACCTCTTTACTTTTGTCAAGCTTGAGGAGGATAACATATGCTTGTTCTATAATTTTCCCTTCAGGCAAACATGTCGCTATGTTTTAGCGAGCCTAGCGACAGTGAAACTCTCTTTTGTTTGTATGGACAAGCTTGTTGCTATTGTTTTAACGAGTTTATTGACAAAGATAACTCAGGCCCTTTTAGTTTTAGAAAGTCTGAAAAGAGACGGAAAGGAAAATCTAGTAGTCCTTTTTCGTAGTATAAGCCCTTAAATCTGAAAAAGTATGAAATACTACGAAATGGATGACCTTTCCGATCACTTTAGCGAGCCGAAAAAGACAAGTGCTCGATATTTTTGTGTAATGATCCCTTAGGTCCAAAAAGATTAAAATATAGAGTAGGGATGGCACTTCCAATCACTTTAACGAGCTAGAGAGGTCAATTTCTCAGCAATATTTTTATATTTTACGAGTCTAAAAAGAGCTTAAAAGAGACTCGTTTTTTAGGAACGAGTGATGTTTTCGGGTAGCAGCTGGTCAAGTAAGGTTTGGAACTTTTCAATCACGGGGGTGTAAATAAGGTGGCTAACAGAATCACTCGTCGCAGCTGTTCCTCAAAAGGGTAAACAATCAAGTGGAGGCATATGATTGGCTAAAAAATGGAGGTGATGGTAAGAACATGACCAAGGCTAAAAAGTTGATAGCAATGCGATCACAAAGGTTATTTACCAAAAGGTGGGTTCATTTTTTAATGAGCTTGAACTCTGGGGAAACATATGCTCCTTTTAGGTTTATTTTTTAACGAACTTGAACTTCGCGTAAACCTGTTCATGCTAGTCGTCTAATAAGGATGTCTCTTATTAGTAGGTTCATTTTTTAGGGAGCTTGCCCCATGTGAAAATTTTCTCCAAAGCATTTTGTATGCAAGCTAGGAATGACCAACTACTGTCCTAAGGGTTAATGAACTACTGAGCTTAGTGATGAGCCCCGGAATTGGGTAACTTATTGGGCTTATTTTTCCTAGTTGTTCTTCGTCAATCCACCATTTTTCATATTTTATGCATTTTTTTTTAGTATATTTATGTTAGTTGAACGAATGAGGATAGTCACTTGACCAAGAAGGCTAACACGTTGTTAATGCAAATTTTTGGAAAAATTTTGGGACCAAGGCCAAGCAATTATGAGCCAAATGACAGCCAGGCATGAAGGAACAAGGGTGAGGATTCGTAGGAAGGGTGTCCCTTGCATTAAATGGCCCCTTCCTAAAAATCCCCACCCTTAGCTCAGAGTTTAGTAGGCCACCGAAAAGGATTCCCAAGGGCAGCCGAGCAGTCTTGTGTAAAGTGGCTGATCACTGGTAGTTTGAGCAGCCGAGCCCCTTGAGTTAAGGAGGGTTGTTGGAGACCCTCGTAGTGCATAAATAGGAAGGCTTCCAGCTTTCGTAGGTTACTTTTTGGACTGTTTTTTTGCACTAGAGTGTTGTTATTTTCTCAGCTCATTTTTTAGCTGCTGTTGTTTAACTTTCTTGTGACATGGTTATTTTTGAGTAATGGAAAGCAACTTTATTTGGCAGTAGTTCTGAGTTCTTCATAGGAGCTTGTAGCTCTTGGGGTTGGGCCCAACCCAAGTGCCAACACTTCCTTTGTGTATTATTATTTTCTTTTTATGTCTTTGCAAAATAATTTATGTTAAGTAGATTAGAATCTTGCTTGGTTACCTAGATCGTAGTTGATGATTAAGAACGCTTTCCACGTTCAGATTGATTTGATAGGTTAATAACAGGGAAGATCTTCAGAAAAAGGCTATCAAGCACCTCGGATCTCACCTCTCCCTCAGTGGGATCATGAGCTGGGACCAAGGTGACCTTGCTGCCACCAAAAACACTGTCTTTGCTTCACCATGCAATTATTAGTGTTAGTTTCTCATTTTCCGAAGTTGATATCAGTTGTGGTTGCATGCTTAGGTTCATGATTGCTTAGTTGCATAGTTACTTCACATGATTTTGTTGCAAATAGACTTCTGTTCATTTTCATTGTTGTTATCTAGGTTAGATTAGGTCAAAGTAATTAGGTCCTTGATTTTCCAAGTCTTTGGTTGTTCAGTTTGAAAAATAACTTGCAGAGAATCTGTAATACTTCTTTATTTGCCCGTACTCCATCAATCTCGCCTACTCCATCCTCCAACCCAGATTCTTGCCTTACGTTTTCCATATTTGCTCGCTTTGCCCTAAATTCCCATATTTTTGTGCAACATTGCTCTACCCCTCCTTGAACAAATCCAACCATCCTCGCCACTCCTCAGTTCCATCCACCAAGTCCTGGACCTCCTCACCTCCATACCCACTCCTTCACCTTTCTTCCTCCATCAATCCTCCAAAATCCCCTTTCTAAACATCCTGTAGAAATTCCAGATGATCCTGTAGAACCCCTGCAGATTCCCTGTAGAAGCTCACGAAAATGGTTTCTTGATAGCCAAAATCTGTGAAACTCTTTGGAAGGGTGCTAGGGACCCCTTAGGCCCTCTCCAAACCTTCCTGACCTCCTGCAAGCATTTCCTCTCGCCAATCCACCTATGCATAGTCAAAAGCAGTTAAATCACATGCATGATAATTCTAACAACTTAGTCAAAAATACAAAAAGATGTTTTCTTCAGATAGAAGTAGCTTAGACACATGTATTTTACCTTCCTAGAAGTCAATGGCATCTCTTTCATTAGCTTGCATCCTCTTTCTTGCATCAGTAGGGCTAGCTGGTAAAATTAGGGTTTTCTAGGGTTTGCATTTCCTTTCAGCTTTTCAGTTTCTTTTCGCAAGTAGATTAGCTTCCTTTGAGTTAGCTTCCATCCATCAGTGAAAAAGCTTCTTCTCAGAGCTCATAGAAGTTGGCTTAAGCTCCTAGCGGACTTGTTCCAGCTAACTAAGTGACAACCGCGGCAAGAGCTAGTACTTGTGCATACAGCACCGTTGCTTCCAAGTTTGTTACGAACTACCGGGTCGATAAAAGTAAAGAAGGGAGTCCCAGGAGTTGCAGCATTATTGCTGCAATATTGGAGCCCACCATTCTTTTTGGCACCATTGCCAGGGAAGCATCAGAGTATTTGTGATTACTACTTTTCTTCTACTTTCTACTACAACCTTCTGCTAAGTAGTTTATTTCATTTCCATTCTGCAATTTCATTTCTGTAAAAGTAGAGTAGACATTTCCTACCTTCCTAGATTAGCATTTCAATTCTGCAAGCGTGGATTAGCATTTCAATTCCGCAATTTCAATTCTGCAAGCGTAGCCTAGCATTTCATTCCTACAATTTCATTTCAGCAAAATAGATTAGTCCTTTCCTGCTTTCATTTCAATTCCGCATTCCATTTCAGCAAGATAGATTTTAGTTAGTTGCAATTCAATTTCTTTCAGTTTTACAGGTACAAGAAAAAAAACAAAATCAGCCAAAAATATTTCATTTCATGCCTCGTAGGAACAGAGACAATACTAGAAAATTCTTACCCAACACCCCCACCACATCACTGAGTCACCCTTCTCTTTTCTTTGGTGGCCGTGATCCAGAAGAGCCTATAGGTGAACCTCCAGATATACAAAGATC
Organism: Pinus taeda; assembly: GCA_000404065.3. Taxonomy (NCBI): domain Eukaryota; kingdom Viridiplantae; phylum Streptophyta; class Pinopsida; order Pinales; family Pinaceae; genus Pinus; species Pinus taeda. The sequence continues at coordinate 24,803 of APFE030184197.1, forward strand.
CTATAACAGAAGAAGAGCAAGAGAACATCCCTCTTGAGACCATGGCTGAACACATAAATGGTATAGGAGATGAGGAAAGAATAGAAGGTTCCTTTCCCATCCAAGAGACCAATGGGGACATGAAAATGAAAAACATAAGTCCCTCAGCCTTACCTCACTTCCATAGATTGACCACTGAAGACCCTGATACCTTCCTGTTTGAGTTTGCTATCCTTTGTCAAACTTATGACTATGCCAAGGATGACCAAAAGTTGAAACTCTTTCCTTCTACCCTCAAGCGTGTAGCACTACGCTGGTTCATGGGGTTACCTGGAAACAGTATCATCACTTGGGCTCAGATGCAGCAAGCCTTTAACAACAAATATCAGGACTACTGTAGGTCAAAAGAAACAAAGGGAGAGATCTTTCGGATGACCATGGGAAATGATGAGTCTTTATAAGACTACGAGAAAAGGTTCCAACTTAGTTATAAACGATCCAGGTGCACACTTGACCCTGAATCTCTAAAGCTGGTTCTACTCCGAGGAGTCCCTGAAGACCTGCTAGATACCCTTCATTTGCTAGCTGAGGAGACATCTACCAACTACCTTATGAGGACATAAAGATTGTGTTTAGAAACCATTCTAGGGCAGCCTGGAAAAGAGGTAGGGGGAATCCACTTTTAGCTAGTACCACCTTCTCCAAACATGAGTTTGCTAATCAGATGGAAGACCTCAAAAGTGAGATGAGATAGACCATTGCCATGCAACTTGATACTTTCCGAATCCAACAAAAGAGAGAGGAAGCTGAGAGGGCTTTGGCCATTTTTTGTCCCAGATATACGAGGAAGCACCCTAAGAACGAGTGTCCATTGCACTCAGTAGAAGTATGTTTCGTTTGTGAGGAAGACCACCCCACAAACCAATGCCCAACCTTGCCCAGATTTAAAGCCATGTACCAGGGGACTGAGGCAACCACTGAACCTCTCTATTTCCTCAACCAAAGGAGGCTGCATGGGCCCAGACCTTACCAGCAGAGGATGCAAGGGACATCCCAAGCATATTATAGCCCCAACCAATCCGCTCAAATACCTTCTTGGGGTCCCCCTACTCATCCTTCCTGGTCCACACCTACTCCATGGTCTTATCCATATCAATACCATACTCAACCTACTGCTCATTCATTTCACTCACATGTCCAGCCACAGCCTCAATGGAATGCACATCAACAGGGGTGGAGGCCCCAATACAACTCTCTTCCCGCCATTCTGCCTCCACCACCTTCTCAGCCACAACCATTACCTCCTGCTCCTCCAAGACAACCCTAGATGCCTACCCAACCGAACCCGAACCCCAACAACAGACAGACCCAACAGGTATACACTGGGGAGACAACATGTCCTACCTATGCTATGGAGATCTAGGAGATCAACCTGCGATCTGGAAAGGTCCTTCCAAACCGCCAACTTCCTCCCCCGGAGGATGAGGAAGAAAAATATGAAAGTGAACCCAAAGCCATTCCACCCTTTCCTGAGCGACTGACAATAACCATGCAACCAAACCTAGAGGAGACTGAACTTCTAGGAGAACTTAAGCAATTGTGTGTGAAAATACCACTTCTCCAGGCCATAAAATATGTACCAATATACAACAAATTGATTAAGGAGAAGTGTTTTAGGCACCCAGGCAGGTGCAAGAGAGATGCCCCGACTATCAATGTCATAGGACAGCTGTCCGATCTAATGTTGGGGCAAGTAATCTATCCAAAATATTTGGACCCTGGGAGTCCTATAGTTGATGTCCACATCAATGGCACCATAATCCCCCACACTTTGATTGATCTAGGGGCTGCCATTAATGTGATGACCAGGGACACTATGCTTAAACTCAACCTTCAGAGCTCCTTAAGAAAAACCTCGACAGTACTGTAGTTAGCAGGCCGCTCCACCGTGACTCCAAAAGGGATTGTGGAAGATGTCATGGTCTCTGTTGACTCTTGGGAGTACCCTGCAGACTTCTTGGTCCTTCAGCCAAAGGCAAAACTCACTGGATACGCCCTCATTTTTGGAAGGCCTTGGTTAGCTACTACGGATTCTTACATTAGTTGTCGAGCTGGAAGCATGACCATCAAGAATGGGCCTATGTCCAAATAGCTAGTCCTCTATCCTCCTGCCCAACCTCTACTAGAACATGACTTACCACTCTGGTTGGAAGAGGGAGATGAGGACAAGGTCTACTCTGCACCTTTGTGCACAATAGAAGCAACCAGGGTAGGCCCTCAAACCGAGAATGACTTGATTGAGAATTTGATTCAAAACCCACCTCCTGGTGCACTGTCATTAGAGGAGTTGGTGGAAGATACCCAAGTCGGTGCTTTAGTGGACCTTTGTGTGACTGATCCGACCTCTCCCAAAGTTAAGAGTGTGGAATTTGGCTCCGAAAGAACCTTAAAGATCAACTCCTCCCTATCTCCCTCCTAGGAGAAGGAGTTGTGTAGCTTATTGAACAATCATTTGGATGCTTTCGCTTGGAGCTACAAGGAGATGAAAGGAGTCCACCCTTCAGTCTGTACCCATCACATCTACATTAAAGAGGATTGTAAACCAGTCAGGTAGCCTCAGAGGAGAATGAATCCATCCCTTAAAGACATTGTCAGAGAAGAATTGCAAAAATTGTTAGATGCAGGATTCATCTACCTCATCTCTAACAGTGAGTGGGTCTCACCTCTAGTGATTGTGCCCAAGAAAAATGGGAAGTGGAGAATCTGTGTAGATTACCAAGAACTTAACAAAGCCACCAAGAAGGACCATTTCCCTTTGCCTTTCATAGATCAAGTGTTGGATGGACTGGCAGGGAAGAAGTTTTTCTCTTTCCTAGGATGGGTATCAGGTATAATTAGATCCAAATCAGCCCGGAGGACCAAGATAAGACCACCTTCACTTGTCTATGGGGTACCTTTGCCTACCGGGTCCTTCCCTTTGGGTTATGCAACGCTCCTGCCACATTCCAGAGAGCAATATTGAGCATATTTGCTAAACTGGTTCACGATTCGGTGGAAATCTATATGGATGACTTTACCCCTTATGGGTCCAATTTCCAAGAAGCATTGACTAACCTGGGAAAAGTTTTAACCAAGTGTATTGAGATGAATCTGTCCCTCAGTCCCGAAAAAAGTGAATTCCTGATGACTGAAGGGACTGTGCTAGGTCATACAATTTCTCAGCAAGGATTACAGGTGGATCCTAACAAAATTGCTATCATCCAAAAGGTTCCACCTCCTCAGAAAGTAAGAGATGTTTGGAGTTTTCTAGGGTTGGCAGGATATTATAGAAGATTCATTAAAGATTTCAGTAAACTAGCCTCGCCATTGTTTATCCTCTTAGGGAAAGATGTTGAGTTTAAATGGACTGACGACTGCTAAGGGGCTCTGGATGAGTTGAAGGATATAATGGTGTCCGCCCCGATCTTGAGAGGTCCAAACTAGGCCCTACCTTTCCACATCCACATTGATGCCTCCAACAAAGCCATAGAGGAAGCCTTAGGACAAGTTGAGGAGAAGCTACCATACGCCATATACTTTGTCAGCAAAAACTTGTCTAAGGCAGAGATGAACTATATTGTAACCGAGAAAGAGTTCGCAGCTGTAGTCCATTCCCTGAACAAGTTCAGACACTACATCACTGGTTATCAAACATTCGTACACACTAATCATGTTGCGATTAGATATTTAATGAATAAGCCTGATGTAAATGCTTGTATCATTAGATGGGTACTTTTTTTGCAGCAATTTGATTTGACTATTGTCGATAAGCCAGGTAAGGAAAATGTTGTTGCTGACTTCCTGTCTAGATTGGATTTGCCTGCAGGTGAAGAAGGGACAGTGGATGACCAGATGCCAGATGAACACTTGTTTACTATCTCAATACTCTCTCCATGGTTTGCTGATATAATAAATTACTTGGACTCAACACAGTTCCCTCCGCATCCCTCTTCAAAGGAGAAGAGCAGAATTGTGAGGAAGAGTGCCCCATTCACTTGGATCGGGGGCAACCTGTTTAAACTTGGCCCAGATCAGATCTTGAGACGTTGTGTTAGGGAGGAGGAAGTCTTTGAAATCCTCCTAACCTATCACGATGGACCCTATGGAGGCCACTTTGTAGCAAAAAGGACTGCCTTCAAAATTCTACAGGTAGGCTACTATTGGCCTACTCTTCATCAAGATGTCAGAAGATACATCAGCCAGTGTGACCGATGCCAGAGGATGGGGAAACCAACTCCAAGGGATGAAATGCCCCTCCAACCTCAAGTGACCTTCAAGCCATTTGAGAAGTGGGGCATGGATTTTGTGGGTCCTATCAACCCTCCTTCAAAGCAAAGGTCTTACATCATTGTGTGCACCGACTACCTGACAAAGTGGGAAGAAACAAAGGCAATCAAGGTAGAAATAGAAGAGAAAGTGGCTGAGTTTTTAAGGTAAGATATCTTCTACAAGTTTGGCTACCCAAGAGAGTTAGTCAACGATCAAGGAATCCAGTTCACCTCTAACTTGATTAAAGACCCGCTCACTCATCACAAGATCAAGCACAAAACTTCCACCCTGTATCATCCACAAGAAAATGGGCAGGTGGAAGTCACTAATAGAGCATTGGAAGAGATTTTGACTAAGGTGGTGAGTGGCAGTAGAAAGGATTGGGCAGATCACCTGGTTGAGGCCACCTGGGCCTACAACACCACTTGGAAAACTACAACACATTTCACACCTTATGAGCTGGTCTACGGGAAGAAAGCTTTGTTGTCCATAGAGTTTGAGTACAACACATTGAGGGTGGTAGCTCAACTGGACTTAGATCTCAGCCATGTTCAACATGAAAGATTACTGTAGCTGAATGGATTAGATGAACAGAGGATGCAGGCCCTCCTCCACTCAGAAGTAGTCCAACTTCAGAGGAAGATATGGCATGACCGACACCTTAATGAAAAGCAATTCCAACCAGGAGATTGGGCACTACTGTATGACTCAAGATACAAGGATTTCAAAGGGAAGCTGAGGATAAGATGGCTAGGACCATATACAGTGGAGAAATGCAATGACAATGGTTCAGTCCTTATCAGGACCATTGATGAAGAAGCCATCCCCATGCTCGTCAATGGGCATCGCTTGAAAATCTATAGGAAACCCCTTTCGAGACAGGAGTTCATTGAAACTTTGGACAAATTAGTGCTGGTAGTGGAGCAGGGCCCTACCTCTATTCCACTCGCACCTTGATCATCATCAAAAAAAAAAATAGGAATAAAAAGATCCTTGGGTGAAAACCTCTCTGAGGCGCCCAGGGCAGACAGTGAGGGTGAAAACCTCATGGAGGCACCCCAGCTGTCTCTAGAAAATTAAAAAAAAATGGAATAAAAAGATCCTTGGGTGAAAACCTCTTCGAGGTGCCCAGCGCAGATAGCGAGGGTGAAAACCTCATGGAGGCGTCCTAGCTATCACTCAAAAAAAAAAGAGAGAGAAAGAAAAAAGAAAGAAAAAAAAAGCAGGCCTAATCTCTCTGAAATAATTGTAGATTGTAGGGAATACATTGCAAGTAAGGAGGGTCACACAAAACGAGGATAGGGGTCTATACCAGGCTTTAAGACATCCCTACAGACATCCCCTCCATGGCCACTCGCCTCCTAGGATTTGATCAGATTCGGGTTGATATTCCACCTTCTACAGGAAGTTCTGGACTTTCTACGAGAAGTTCTGGGCTTTCTACAAGAAGTTTTGTATTTCTACAGGAAACATCCTGTAGAACCTTTGGACAAGCCAAATTCAATTTTGAAAGGGAATCTGATGGTTGGGATCAGTTTGTTAGGCCTGTAGCCACCCCTCTATTCAACCCCTCACCATATGACACCCTGTTCCATCTCTTTACACCTCTGTCACCCACCTAGTTATGTGTTCCTGCACAGTCATACAAGAAAACCTGTTTTCCTCAGAATGACAGAATTTCTTTTTCAAGTGACCAGTGAAGCAGCAAAGTCTCACACACTCTACCTGTCCAAGCTCCATCTAGACTCTTCATCAACGGATCCGGTCCTTGTCAGCAATATGGCTCTGCTCGTTTAGCCTGCATCCCAGGAGGAGAAGCAGCTACAGGACATCCTACAGGAATCCCGTAGTAGCTAATCCCTCTGGAGCACATACTCTGGAGGCAGGGACAGTTGAAATCAACACAAAGAACATGTAAAAAGGCTCCTCTTGGATGTGAACACATCCTTGACAGCTGAAACTAGACAGGACCTGTGCATGCAGCATTTCCAACCGTAGGATCGGGTCCCAAAGCCATGCATGTAGCTTCAACAAATAAAAGAATGGGCTCTAACACCCGTGCACGACGCAATAGCAAGTGAGGCAGTGATTCCAAGACCCAAAGTCTGCATAGCGTGTCCACAGCCACGCAGGTAAGCGTCTAAACTCATTCATCAATTACATAAGCTATATTTCAGAAACTGCATGTCTGTGAAAATGGTTCGGATTGAACAAGGATCAGGGGTCAGTCAAACTGGCCACCCTCAGCCAATTACATAGCTTCGTGGGATCCGAACAAGCTCAGTTGCGTTCAAAATCACCAATGAGCCGTGCAGCTGACACATGTGGAGTGTCCAGTCGGGGAAAATTGGCGGGACTGGTAGTGGTGGCAGCGGTTAATGGCAGAGGGGAGGTAATGGCGGCCAGGGACACACAGAGAAATGATGGCCGTGACATTGGATAATGGTTCGGTCCGGCCACCTCACCCCCTTGCCACAAATTGCGTCGTAGTTCAAAAATGTTTGGCTGCAGACTCGCACCACTCGCTGATCATTTTCACTTGCAACGTCCTTGGCCGAAGTACTCATCCTCCGCTTCCACAATCTGTTAACCCATCGTCCTTCACGATATTTTCGGCCTGTTTCAAAATTATCCCGCATACCGAGCTCGTTCAGAGGCGCAGTGATATCCTACAAAAGCCGGCAGAGAGTTCTACAGGAAGAAGTTCTACAGGAAGTACGGCATAGCCTTCCGGAGAGGAGAATCCTGGACTTTTCTGCGTCGACTTTGGATTTCTAAGAGAGGTAGGCTCGAAAACACTCTTTCATGCATGATATGTTTCGAAAAAAGTGGTGAATTGAACTATCTTGAATTGGAGGGTTAGAGAGAAGTCTACCTGTGAGTCAAAAATAGCAGTTTGCATGTGTGTTACACAAGATTTCTCAGTCAGTTTTGCGTCAACGTTCTCCTCCACGGTTCCTGTTAAAAAATTCTTCCTGTAGAAAAGATAAAGCACTGTGAGGGCTAACCTAGGTGTGAAGAATTTGAACTTACATGGTTGTATGTATGTTGGGGATGAAAATTGAGCTCTGTGTCCTGTCTGTGGAAACCTAATTCTTCCTATTATACACGGGTAGCAGAGTTTTGGGCAACAAAAGCATTAGAACCAGGGAATTGGTGCAAATTAAGAATTAAACACCCGAGAGATCCTTTCCTGAAGTTCAAAGGAGGAAACCATAAAACAGCAGTCCCTTTCTGCTCAAAGCATTAAAACAGAGCACTCTCACCATGCCAGGGGGGTTTATCAGGAAGGAACCCTCGGATTCCAGTAAACTGCGTGAACATCTTGAGGTGGTGAACTTCTTCACCCATGCCAACAGGATGAACTTTTGTGACAAAATCCAAGATCATGACGATGAGATAACAGAGGAATTCTTACTGTCCCTGCAACCTAAATCAAAGACATAGGCCACAGTGAACTTCAAAGGGTTGACCCTAAAGCTTACCCCTGAACTCATTAGTCGAGTTACTGGTCTGCCATTAGGAATACCCTGGAGCAAAGAAGAGAGGGCATTGGGCCAAAAAGCCAAGAAATAATTCTTCCTACCCGAGGAACGGTTTGCAGAAGATAAGAACGGTGTTTGGAGAGCCAGCTTACATCGTCTTTGGAGCGAAGTCAGTCTCCAAATCATGAAATACATTACCTGTGAGGGGCGGTCCAGTATTGTCTATGGCTATCATTTCCGGTTGCTAAGTGAACTAAGACATAGGTTGGATTTACCTCCATAACGGAAGTTGAGCATTCCCTATTTTCTTCTGCAATCATTAATTGAATGTGGCACAAAATTGAAGGAAGGGAAACTAGATCAGTTAGCCCATCATGAGCTCATCAAGCTTTTAGTAGAATATGCCCTCCACACCTACACTATCCCCCTCTCCTGGGATATTTTCCGCAACATGTCCAGAGATGACGATATTCGAATTCTGGCCGAGCAACTCACCTCATCCAGCAGTGAAGAAAGGGAAAACACTGAGGCAGGAAAGAAATTCAGTGGTAAAGAGACACATGACAGATCACCACAGAAAGAACAAAAAGAGAAACGAGGAAAAGGCCAAGTTGCAAAGCCTAAAATTGTGGGAGGAACAATGGCACACACACCTAGGGAAAAACGATTGTAGAATAGAGCAGAGAGGACTGAAAAGGTAGAAAAGAAGGAGGGCACAACCAAGGCAACCAAATAGGAATTAAAAGGAAAGACACATCCAGCCAAACAGACCAAAATAGTTTCTATAGGAAGCATGAAAACAGATTCTACAGGAAGCATGAAAACAGTTTCTACAGGAAGCATGAAACCAGTTGAAATAGTTTCTACAGGAAGTATGGAAACAGAGCAACAAAAGGAGAAATCAACTGAGATTTTGGCTAGGGAGGTAGCAGCTGTGCTAGCTGCCTTAAGCACATCTCCAAAACAAAAGGGGAAGCTAAAAAGGGAGCCTTCCATGTATTTTAAGGCAAGAAGGAGCACGCGGATAAAAGCTGGCAGACCCCAGCCACAGTCAAAAGAGCCAATTACGATCGAGGACACCATAGCTAGACAACAGGAAAGGTCTCCCCCAAAAGCATCCATCACCTATGAACGGGGAAGCCCGAAAACGTCCACCTGGAGAGAAAGGATTAAAATGATGGACATAAAGACCTCTCTACAGGATGCTGAGACAATTCTACAGGAAATGCTAGCTAGACTAAAGGAGACCGAGGAATGGGAAGAAAAG
>APFE030184203.1:6107-22542 GCA_000404065.3 Pinus taeda
AAATGTTTAAGAAATTATACATTTTCTATTCTAATATATTTCAATTTCAATGTAAAAATATTAATGTATTTCAATTTCATTGTAAAAAATATTATTAATGAATTAAGCATTTTATTTTTTATTATAAAATTAATTTACTTTGCTAAATATTAAAACATTTTATTTTTGGAATTCTTTTTTTTTATAATTTTAGTCTTCGAGATAGCTCAATAGATGATGATCATGAAGTGATATGTGAGAGGAGATCCGAGGCAATTTACATGTGCTTGAATAACGGACATAAATAGTCACCTAGAGATTATAGTTGTAGCAGTGGGAATTGACCCCGTCATGTGAGTACAAGACTAGCGTAATCATCGATTCCTCCAAGCGCGTGCCCACACACACAGATAAATATATAGTTTGTATGAATCAACGATTGATTTGGTCTTATACTCACGTGACAATCGATTCCAGCTGTTGTTGTTGTACATCATGTGGAATCTTTAGTGTTGGGTTCGGAGCAATTTCCTCGTACAACAGGAAGAAGCTATCTATGGCGCTCAAGAGATGCATCCAATTGTGATCTACTATGATAATCATAGTTGCATTAATCTCTGTAAGAATCTCGTACATAATGATGGATACACGCATATAGATATTTGGTATCATCATTTACAATATTGCGTGTAGTGGAGGATAATGTTGCTACAATACATTGCAACAGAGGAAAAATTTGTTGACATATTGACTAAGTATTTGTCAAGAGGGAAGTTCAAGTTCCACTGGTGCAAGATAGGGGCAATTGATAATCCCTTTCTTACTAAGAGGGATTGTTGAGAAGTGTAGCAAGAAAGTATCAATTTGACTTTTCCTTGGTCAAATTGAGAAAATTCAAATTTCCACATCAACAAACAACTTGGAAGCAGTTAAATGGGGTGACATGGTTCTTTTCTCTCAATTAGCTTAATAGATTTGAGTTAGAGGGCTTGGAGTTCAGTAATGCATGTGTGATTGCTAACTTGTAGCAATCCAGTTCAATTATTTTGAGTATTATTCAATTAAACTAGTTCTAATTGTTGACAGAACTAGTTGGAGGTCAGTTGGGTAGTGGGACAATAGTATAACTCAATGACTATCCAATTAACTAATCAATCAACCAAAAATAGTCGCGCATATAGAGAATTTGTGTTCCCTAGTTGTGGTTGAGATTCCAAGGCAGTGTAACATCAATTGTAGACTAGTCTTGAGTGTATATGTGTTGCATGTAGTCAAAGTATCAACCTTGGGAATTGCACAATAAATTGGAGGAAAACTCCTAAAAAATATGGCATAATTCCTGAGGATTTGCGCAAGTAAATAGGGGCTCAAGTGGAGGTACGAATTGGCTAAGTCTGGGTCAGAGCTTCTCATTGACCATCGAGATAGGTTATTCACTTGCAGGTTGAGCTCAGAGTGAGCTAGAAATTTTAATACATTCTCTATTCATATGGTTGATGCAAGCAGGATTAAGGGTTTTTTACCATTTGATTTCCCCTAGATAAATATGTGTGCTTGTGTATGTGATTGATGAGTGTTTGTGATTGTTTTGCTAAATTGTGAATTCATTTCCACATATCATTAGAGTAGAATTGTGTTTCCTAATTTTAGATTAAATTTCTTGAGAAATTGCAATTCTATCACCATATTTCTACACATTGGCTACCAGTAGAAAGGATATCATTAACGCATCCAGGCCTTCATCTCTATTCAATCCTGGCACACATTTGGGCCCCTCCAAACCTTTAGCCCCCAAAACTAACTCAGACACCCTAAACTACTTTGTTCAACCTTGCCCTCATTTAGGCCCCCGTGAACCCTCACGGCCTCTGAACTAGTTCAAGCACGTTGAAATACTTTCTTTGAACTGGCCCACATCCACTCAAAAATTCTTGTGACACATACAATACATAAGCCCTCATCCCTCCATTCGTTTTGCGTAGCAATTAAATTAAAACAAGATATATATATATATTCCAACATTGGCTAATTTATGGTCATAATGTAGTGGGGTAATTGAAAATGTGGATTCAATATATGGGCTCACTTTATTATGTCAACAAGGGGGAGAGGGGAGGTGTTCTATTATCCTGATTCCCCCACATGGTTTTTCCCTGCTAATCTAACGATGCATAATGTCAATCCAATAAAAATCAGGGGTGGTCTACAATCATAATTTAACCCCACCCTAACATAGTTCCAACTTCCCTTACGACATTGCTACATTCTGCCTCCATGGTGTAATTCCACCCCATGTTCGTGCCTTGTGTCCCTACCTTTTGACTTTATTCTCATCAATGAAAATATGGCTATATGGAAAAATGAACGTGATAAATATTAAATATGGAAATGATCCTCTCATCAATATGGTATCACTCTTTGGTTTACATCCCTTATAGAACAACTCACACATGGTGTATTCCTTCTTTTCTTAGACCAACACCATAGGAATCTAATGTGAGCATATTTTAAACTGCCAAAATAAGCACAAGGAGCTTCCATATTTCTTGCTCTATCCTCTTCTTGACACACAAAACACTCAATCCATGTTGATGCAAAAACTCAACCTTTCGAGCTGCCATAATCATTTTCTAATCTCTTGATATTACAACTATTGTACACTCTTCTGGTAAATGTTACTAGAATCTCTTAGCTCCCCCAAGCTTCTAGAATCTTCCTCGAATAGTTATGTTAAATTATGTAAAAACTTATACACGGTGCCATTCAAAATTAAGGAAATAAAATATTAAAGAAGGAAAGGCCGCCAAGAGAAAAAGTTTTTCTAACTATTCCTTCTCTTCTTTTGGTATCTTTGGAAAATTACCAAAGACTCATGCAGCTATAAGAAATAGAATCCTTGGATTAGGTCGTCTCTTGCATGAAAATCACTAGAAAATCCTTAAGGCAAAGCATTCCAAGTAACCACAATTTGAAATATTTCAAGACATTAAAACCTGTAGGTTGAGCAACTTAGTTGGCCAACATCCTTGTCTTTATCAATAATTTCTCATTTCAATGAATACACATAGTTTAATTAAGGAAACCCAACCCAGTGACCCTTTCTATTCTCGAATACTTCTTTCCAATTTGAACTCATTTAAATTCATGACATATCCATTCTTTGCATATAATCATCCTGTTTTTAAATTAAACATAAAATAATGGTTAATATATTCCTTGAGGTAATTCAATAGCAATGGTATTAGTGAACCCTGTGATTGAACACTGGAATGAATAACACCATATATCTCAAATACTAAAGATTAGTGTAGCATTAGTGGTTTTGACAAATTATTGGTCCACTTGAAAGAGTTAAATATTTTATAAGTTCCCCAAATGGTACTGATTTTATTTGGTAAATAATCCAGGGGGGCATATCACATCCAATGAAACTTTAGGTTCATGATTAGATACTTCATATATCTGCATCGTTTCTGAGTCAGTGAACTCACCTGATTCATCCAATGCAAGTAGGCGAGTGAAGGAATGTCTTTAGTTTAGTCAATCAAATATTTGATGGAAGAGAAAATGGCATGAGAATTTGTGGACTTGTCGGCCCTCTAACTTTTCTCTTCCAAAAGTGTGGTTCATTTTTATTATGAACCATTTTATTGCACTCTAATTTGAAGGCTCTTGCTCCTTTGCATACATGATGTTGTTTCCTAAATAATTAACATTAATGAAACCATTCTTCCTGCCACATGAATCAGTGTGACAAAAACCATCATTAACCTTGTATAATCGTATATATGAATATCAACTTGAATTTTAAATGACAATAATGCTTTAGGGATTTATTCTATATTTTTTCCATTTCGATCCTCTAACCATAACAACTCAATATCTCCCTGTTTCCCTTTCAACCATTTTTTTCGAAAAGTTAGAAATCTTTCTCAAATCTTTCCCTTGTACTCTATCTCTCGCCCATACAGGCCCAAAAATGTAAGTTCGCTCTCATACCACTAACACCAAAAAGGTGGGGGTTGGAATTGAAATTGTGAAATCAAGTTGGATTAGTGGTTGGTTCAGATGTAGGGTTTTGCAGTGAATTGTTATAGCAAAATTTTGTACATGGTGATCCATGTGTAAATATCAATAGTGCTAGGTGGTGAAGAGATGGAAATATCGAGAAGCCTGGACTGAAACATGTTTCAACGCAGAAGTAGTTTCATTGTCAGTGAACTTTCACCGATGGAATGGCCATTTATAAAATTAGCATTTTCTTTCATTTTAAAATAATTTGGCATATGACTTGGATATTTTTTATTGTTCAATCTACCATTAATAATTAAAATTTGTTGAGAATCATATTGTTGAAATATGTTATCCTCTGATAGGGGCTGATAAAAAAATATCACCATGTTAGATCTCTGACATAATGTATTTGAGCAACCATGTACGTGGTGAAACTAGCCAACCCAGCAAAATCAATGACAAATTGGGCATATGGGGCTATCAAGGAAAAAGGGATTTAACTCCACAAGGCTGCCTGATATGTGGTATGGCCCACACCTCTTTGATTATGTTGCAGTTTCTCATTGGGCATCAGGTCTTTTATCATCTAGCCAAAACCATTTTCCCCAATCCTTGATATTTCCTCATCAAATTGTTTTAAGGTTTAGCTAAACCACCAAAGTTAACGCTTGATATTGTATTTGCTTCATCACATCTCTATTTTTTGTATATTCCTCCACATTACATGTCAACATGCCTTCGCTTTCATTTTGACTCGGTCCCATTCCAACCATATTGCTTCTTAATAATTGTTCCCATGAAAATGACAAAAGAAAATAATTGTGATTATTGTTGGCGATGCCATGCCTTCCTATGTTGTTATCCCATCTTCTCCACATCAGTCAAATGGTAAGCACATTTTGTGTACAAATGTTTTTGGCTTTGTATTGTAATGTAGTGAAGCACAAAGTTTGATATTTTTGTCAATCTTGATTTCTCATCTATTTCAAAGTGGGACACACTATTTTAGACTACAAATTTAAAATGCCTTACCTAAATTTAAAAAAGTAGTTTTGTAGTGTTTTTTGGCAAATAAACTTTTGATTTAATGTCGAAATTTATTTTGTCTTTAACAAAATTTTCTTCTTTAAAATGAGAATAGAAATCCATGCATACCCTCTCCTCCCCTTGGTTATTTAAATACCTGGGTAGAGCACTAGCAATGAGAGACATAACACTGTCACCGCTAGTGTCAAGTCACAACACTCACCAACGGAATGATAATTTACAAAAATAATCATTTTTTAATTTTAAAACTATTTGTTAGGTACTCACAAATAAGAAAATAAAAATGCACTAAACCAAGGCTATTATGGCCCACCAATATGCAACTAGGCCAATTAGAAAATGAGAAATTATTTTTTTGAATGTTGTAAAATTGTTTTAATAGTTGAAGAAAAATCTTTGGAAAAAAACACAAAAAAAGAACTTGATTATCTACAAGAAAATATTTTAAATTAATAGATGGTCGTTGACCTTTAACCATGAGGCAAAAGATCTTCCCTGAAATAATAAATTGTTTAATTTAGAATATTATTAACTCGTCCACCTAGGTTGTGCATAAAGCGATCATCAGTCTTCGATATTTTCCTATTCTCTAGTCGAGGTGGAATAGGTATATGTTGCAGGGATGCTAATGAAAAATGATTTCTTTAAAATAATTCCCTCCCTTTTAAACAGTCTTTCACTAAATTTGTCTTTCAAAATGTTTAAAACAGTTGGGAATAGAGTCAAGTCCCCATAAATGAGCGAAGCCATACATAATCCCTTTTTACACAATAACTCTCTTGTGATCCATTAAGCCTTCAATGTCATAATTTTTATGTATTACATGGAAACCTATTCTTTATATACATAGCACGTAGAACTACATCAACCCAAAACATCAATTTCACATTCTTGAAAAACATCATGGAACATACCATATTTAAGATTGTCCTATTCATTGTTTCAGCTACTCCATTTTTTTTGGGATTACAAAGCATGGTATTTTTATGTTTGATCCCATGTTGGTGAATATAGTTTCGAATTCATTTGAAGTGTATTCTTTTCCATTATCAGTGCGACTAGAGCCAATATGAGATTGTGTGTCATTTTCAATCCATGCATGAAAGTTCTTGAATGCTTGAAAAGCATCATATTTTTTCTTCAATAAATAAACCTAACGCAATCTCGTGTAGTCATCAATAAATGTCATCATATATTTATTACTATTTGCAAAGGAACGGGCATTGGACACATAAATCTGAATGAATGAGTTCAAGTTTTCTATGTTATTTGGAATGAGAATCATGAAAAGATTGTTTGTTGTGCTCTCCTAAGATACAAGCATCACATTTCTTAAGTTTCCTAGGAAGTGTAGGCAAACTAGTAACACCACTTTTCTTCAACATATGAAGGTTTTGCATAATTCAAGTGTCCAAATCAAGCATGCCATAAAAGACTTGATGGAAATGAACCTTCATCATAATGAGAACTATATGAAAAGTTTTTTGCACGAGCAGAGGTACCTTACAGCTTCATAAGTCTTTCTTCTTTTATCCTCGTCATGACAAGTGAGTGATGTGCTGCTTTTCAGACCTCAACCTTTCCATCAAACATATGAATGGACTGCCCTTGCTAGTAGATGTGGACCAAAGACAACAAATTTCTCCTCAACTCCAGGATATATAAAAAATCATGCAGAAGAAATCCTGGAAGACTAGGCAGTTTGAGCCTGATGGTGTCAAGCCCTAAAGGCTTGAGTTTTGACTTGTCTGCAAAGTATACTACTCCATCAAAATTGCCAGTAAATTCTTCAAAAAAATCTCTCCTAAAATTCATGTGGCAAGTTGGTCCTAAATCAAGCAACCAATCATCTTTCCAAGAAGAAAATGAAGCATTAAATAAGTCCTTAGTTACTTCATTATTACAATGTGCCACAACATAGTGAGTGGGTGTGGGTCGTTTACCTTTCCCTTTGTCATTGGTTTTTCCTTTGTCTTCATTTATTTCCTGTTGAAGTCTCCCCCAAGGAAAATTACATGTGGAGTCTTCTTCTTCGAACTCTCTACCACCCCTGCTTCTAAAATTCCTTCTTCCTCTTCCTCTCCGGCCACCTCTTCCTCTGGAAGAACCTTTTGTTTGATTCTTCTCTTTATGTCTAAGACACGCAACATCTTTAGAAGACTGAGGAGTTGTATTCTTTCCAAATCCCTTCTCTCTCTCAGCAAACATCTTCTCAATGGAGTCAAAGATAATCTCCTTGAGGTTTCCACTTGCTTGTAATGATTCAAGGTAATTTGAATAAGTGGAATATATTGCCTCGACATAAGCTATGAGAGGAATGTCTATTTCAAAACTAGTGGTTTTTATATCGTGCATAATGGATCTTACTTATGACGCTAAAGCAAGAGGGTCATCTTTTTTCAATTTGAGACTAAAAGATTTAATCATCAATTGGACAAATTCAAGTTCAGAGTGTGATTCATACAGTTCCTTCAACTTCTTTGAGGCTTTAAAATCATTTGAAATTGGTGAAATATGGTGACTCACCTCTTCATTTACAAATACTGCCATCAAAGCATAGGCCTTGTTGTTCTTATTTTCCCAAATGAAAATATCCTTATCTAAAGTGGGCTTTGCAGGTTCATTATCTCATTCTCCTTCACAAAATCGTCTCCAAAACTCATTGAAAATGAAAGTGTGTTTTATCTTCCATGACCATTCAGGATAGCTCTCTTTTCCTAAGAGAACTACTCCAACAATTGATATCAAGGAATGCATTTAAAAATATGTGTACTATGTAAAAAATGTACTTCTTCTAGCAAAAAAATGCACTTATGGTGGTAATTTTGTAAAAAAATACAACTCGTATATCTATATAGATATATATATAAACACACACACACACACACACACACACACACACACAATAGGTTTATTATTTTGGGGAGAGTTATATAGGGGAGGGAGTACATGGGGGAGGGTTATATGGGAAGACATTATATGAGGAGGCGCAAGAGTCTTTGGTATGGTTCATATGGTTGTTTCGTATGGGCCGTATGCCAGTATGGAGGATCGGTGGTACAGAACAACATAGTTAATCTTGGAGGAGTATATAACTGTTGGGAGCCATATCTATTATGAGAGCATTCAACGTAACATAACCAAAGTGGTATGGGGAGGCCCAGTGGTATATAAGGGAAGAGCGATGTAGTAAGAGAGTAATACACAACAGTATGGTGGTATGCGAAGAGGAAGGAGATATGATACCACAGTGTCAGGTGTATATTATAGAAGTGTGATACGAGGAGTAATACACATGTGGCAAGATTGGAGGTATCTGTTATACCATTTAATAGTCCAATGGATAGTCTCATGTTTTGTTGCACACAGACATGCAACCAGTGTCTGGAGAGTGAGGGAGCAGTATCAAGAGTCGAGTGGTATGGGAGAGTGGTATATGAGGGAGGTGGTTTGAAGAGCCACAATCACACCATATCAAACAATGAAACACAGTAATACCATTCTACGGTGTGATACCATTCAACGCAACACAATCACATTAACCATATCAATACCACTTTCCTTCAATGAAATGCAATGCAACACAGTCACACCAACAAGTGGTCAATATCATTAAATATTGAGTTATAAAACATAGTTTAGAACGCAGACACAATCATTGAAAAATCAGCATACCGTTCATGCAGGAGAGGTAGCCTTTGGATTTAATGCACCTTTACCCAATTGTTCTCACTGTAACGAACCTCCTGAGCCTACCTAGGAATTTAGCCTCTAGGACACATAAATTTAAAATTTTGGGTTCATTCACAGTTAAAGATTTACCCCTCCTTACAGATCTTGTCTTCTAAAATTACCTCAGCCATATTACTATTACGCCATAGTACCGATTTCTCATTAATTGTTTTGTTGGTTCTCTTATATGGAACCATAGATTCATTAACATATCTGATGTATGTGATCAACCATTAAACTTGTGATGGTAGGCACCCCATCAAAATATCTGGGTAAATCTCTACGAGCACTAGTGGAAGTTAATTTCATGACCATTGCAGTGTACACTACATTATTGACCAGCATTTCATTCACATGCATACTAGTTACACTTGCCACACAGATACTTAACCCATTAGTCATAAAATGGGAAACATTACTTCCTCAATTGGTGAGTATGCGTAATTAGATATCACTTTAGAGAATTACAAGCATACCATATCTCTGTAGTGAATGTAATACGATCAGGTAGAGAATCCATAGTCATCTCACATATTCATACATAATCTCACCATAAACCATGTTAGTATATATATAACTTCCTGCCATGCTTCCGCTACTAACTCTATTCTTAGATGTAAAAGAGGTCATATGTACAATATTTCCATCACTTTCATAGTAATACATTAGCATAGGTAATCTAATTATGTGTCAACCCATTTAATGTACTTCTAAAGATAACTTCACAGTAGAAATCTGAATTCAAGTCAATCATGAGAAATCTAACGTTGTGAGACCAGTAACAACAGCTAATTACCCTTATTCCACCATTTCTCATATACATTAAAGGTCACATACATAAGACAGCAATTATTTCCATATATATAAAACCTCATCTATACAACTGAGCTACATGGTTTAACCATTTCAACAGTAGGAAATAGAGATAAGAAATCAACCATCTGAAAGTCTCAGCTAAATTATCTAACTTCATAACAAGTAAGCATTAATATATAACCCATACTATGCAAGTGAATCTTATCAGAGTAGAGAGGAACATCGTTAAGTCTATTAATACATAAGCCTATGTAATTCACGCGAGATTATCATGGCAAGGAAACTTAGGCAATCATCTCATAGAAAAACTTGAACAATAACATAAACATATGAAACTATTTTCATAAACAAACTAGAACTAACAGAGAGAGAGAGAGAGTAAGAGTCATCATAGAAACATTTCACGCATTTGAAGCCAACTAAAACCTCACTTGGAGGGAGGAGCACCACCAAATACCCATGAATCACCTTTGATTCCCCATGAGCCGAAGATCTTTCCAAGGATCAATTGTCCTCAATTGATCAATGCACTGGGTATTTAATACCATATTTCATGATTTAGTTACCTTTAGTGGCATCCCTCTTTTATGGATTTTTCCAATTGCCTAGCTCTTTTTTGGGAAAAGCTCGTATTTATCTCCCATGAGGATTTTCCTCATAAAATATTTCCTTTATCTCCCGCAAAGCTTTTATGTCCGATGGATCTTTATCTCCCATCCATCTCATGGATCACCAATCCATCAAATCTTATCTAGAATCACATCTAGAATCTTTATCATGAAAGATTCGTCTCTATCCCATTCCTCAATGGAATTTGATAAGCATCTCCTCTCTTTTGGTGCTCCACCCTCCAAGTGATTTATTTTATTAATTTATTTAATAACACATTTTCTTTTCATATTACATATGACCTAGCTTTCCTCAACTTAGGTTTAGAATAGTTTAACCCAGAAAGGAGGGTATCAAACCTAGATTTCCTCAGCTTAGATTTACAAACATTTAACACACAAGGGAGGATATCACACCTAACTTTAACTTAGCTTAGGTTTACAATAATTTAGTACATAAGGGAGGAGTGTTACATACTCCCCCCCTTAAATTTTACACCGTATACAGTGTATCACTTCATCATGTCCTTGTTCACAGTTAATTGTTGTCTGAATCAACAACTCTCATGGCTCTGCCATCTGAGACCATTTTTCCGATGTACATCAATCACAAGGAGTTCTCCCAGCACCTATCCTTCCATAGCTACATCGGTCTCAAGGAGTGCTCTGCTTTCATAGCTACCTGTAACATTTTTTTCAAACCATTTGTTAGAATTATAGATGAAAAATTTTAACTATGATAAATATCATAATCTGTTACTTAATATTATTAAAGCAACTATTGCTTATCATTTTTTTTATCTGAAGAATGTGTGTTCTGTGCTTGCTTTCTTTCAACCCTTTGTGTTATTTTCGAACACCTATTTCTTGCAGTCTCTCTACATACAATACACTAGTTAGCATATTTTCTGCATTAATATGGCTGCAAGGTAATAACAGATTAGTTCACATAACAATATATATTCTTCGTAATTGTATGCCAAACTACAATTAACAATAGTCACTTATACCAAACTTACTTTCCTTCTTCTGGGTAACCTCCAAGTTTGTTTACCTAGACAGGCATCTATCCAATGACTCCACGCAT
Source organism: Pinus taeda (assembly GCA_000404065.3). Taxonomy (NCBI): domain Eukaryota; kingdom Viridiplantae; phylum Streptophyta; class Pinopsida; order Pinales; family Pinaceae; genus Pinus; species Pinus taeda. Next base: position 17,391 of record APFE030184203.1, read on the forward strand.
ACCTACACACAAGGAATGTTATACACACCAAAACACATTTCATTTTTCAACCTTGTAGCATATGTAGTCATATTGTCTCATATGTCCCGTTGTACATAGTCCATCTGTGGTACATCCTATAATACCATCCTCATGGTATCACCTGCATAACATGGACTTTATCCACATATTCTTCCACCTTTTAGGTATTAGGTGAGATTTTATTTAGCCATACGCCTATTGTACCATCCATTTAAAACCATAATACCTATTTTGCCTAAATTTCATTTTATGTACATCTAGTTTCCATCATGCATATATATGTATTTTACCTTCACTTTACGAACCGCAATCTCCACATGCTCAAGCATGGCTAGTTTGGAGAATTACATCAAAGATCAACCCAATAACATAACCTAAAATTGCAGGTAGAAAATTTCCTCAGAAATAATAATGATTTAACTCTTCTGTACAATTCCAATGAGAAGTTATTTTCTTAACTACATGCAAACTACTTTTTCCATGTAGAATTTCTAGCTCTTTCCAAAGCGTTTTCAAATCTATGTTGCACGTACCTCAACAATTCTAATTTGAAATATACAATTAAACCATTAATGAACTCATTCATTATGCTTTATGCAGAATTACTCACAAAGCAAACATTTTTAGAAAACAAAGTCTTCATGCTTTATAGGCTTGACCATACCTACTTCATAAGCTTCTTTATCTCAACTTGATCTCATGCTCCAAAAAAAATAATATGTTCACGCACTTTCTTGTCACAGGCATGATCACCTTCCTAGCCCATCCACACATACTCATATTGCAGAATGTTGCAATAGATAATCTGCTGCAACCAGAAATCTCTTCATAATGGCTATGGAAATTTGCGTATTTTAATTGCATAGTTGTAAGGCCATTCAAATGCATCTCTGTGGAGAAGCAGTATCATCTCATGAAGATTAGAGACTACTTTTGTATCATCACAAGCACAAATATGTGAGGTGATTCAGATCGTCCAAAGATCGATGCTCGCTGCTGACTGAAACAATCTAATCAAATTTGCATTTTTCGAATCAGCAAACAATTTTCAAATTAAGCATGCAATTCTGAAAAACAGAGAAGGGTTTCTGCCTCCTAATTAATAACAGATTCATGGAGAGTATCGCTTTCAGCACGGTGCAGAGAACAACTTGTAGTTTTTTTATCAGTGCCTCGCCATTTGACTTAGATACTGACTCCCTTACAGTTTTTGGGGTTCTCTCTTCCTTGATGATCTTTCTCACTGACCTCCTACTGTTGTTCAATTGCTCTTGATGAACCTTTTGTTTTCTTTTTATCACAACGGTACTGCTTCCACAGTTTTCTTGGTATGAATGCGAGTCAATAAACATTTGTTGCGGACTTCATTAAACTGCGGAAAACTACTGTAGAGATTCCAATGATACCAATTTATTGTGAGAGATCTCAAGCTCGAAATCTCGCTGGAAAGATTAAAGGTAGAAGGGGCACGATAGTATTTTACAGGTGCTCAACGCCTTGAGAGCCATGAAATTCTGAAATCAATATCTCTTGACGAGTTTTACTCATTATCAACAAAAGAACGCATTATATACTTTTCAGAGAAAAGTTGTGCGTAATTTTAACTTTTAAATTTGTATAGAATAAGGGAATTTTAAGTCTCACATTGACTTAGAAAAAACATAACTCATCTTTCATATAATATGGATATAAGAGAACGTTGTAAGACATACGAATATGGATATCTTACAAGTATAGATATCTTATCTTGTAGAACGACTTATATTATTTTCCTGAACAATTGAGATGAACGGTTTAATATTTAATATTATTGAAGATCATTTTTTTTCTATGAATTTTTTTTAGACTATTTGATTATATATCCTCTAGCCATTTCAAACATTTAACTTTTTGCTTATTTTCTTCTTTCCATTTTGGTTTGACGATTTTTGAACCCACAGCCATTATAAAACAAAAGTAGTAGTATGCCATTTTCAAATCCATTGTTGGTTAAAGGAACTTATAAATCAATCATTCAATATTCAAAGAGAAGGCTATCGATCAAAGCTCGAAGCCATCCACTGACTGGTGACAATAGACACCTTGCATGGTAGTAGTTTGTGGATCCTTCGCGGTGAGCTGCATCCATTAACCAGTGAGTTACCACAAATTCAAAAACACAGTGTCACGAATTGATATCATCCTTATATTTTAGTTCATTCATATATTTCTGTTTTCACAGGTTTTACCTGAAACTTGATAGCACACCGATGAGTGAGAAAATAATTACGTTATTTCAGAACCATTGAACGGACATTATCATAAGAGGAAAATCTATAATCAACCCTAATAGGGTGTCAAAAAATAAAAGCAAAGCACACAACTCACAATAAAAAATAGAAGCAAAAGTGTTTACAGTAATCTAAGAGGATTCACCAATAAGAAGACCCAAGGGAAAGCATTTTTTTAGTTCAAACCCTAAATTTTAAACAATGGAAGTACTTGTACTCATACATACCGTGGTAATGTTTCTCAAAACACAAGTATTTTTCTCACGTGTAAAATAATTTTCCACAATAGCTTGGATAGAATTCCACAAAAATTACTTACGGAAACTTCTTTTGGAACCCCATTTCCCCCTCCCTTGAAACGAAATATGATAGGACTGCATACATGTAATTATTTTGAACCAGTGAAAAGGGTTACGACTAATCCCAGAACAATGACACAAGCATCGTTGTTGCAAGAGGAAAGATCCATTCCCTCTGCTCATTTTCCAACTAGAAATGCATCTGTACAAGGTGCTTTATTCTATTCTCCATTCCTTTTATCCCTCAAACAGTCAATCAGAGACTTTCGGTTAGACTAGAACATGGGAATCGAATCAATTACTGAGACCAAAAATATGCTGTAAGCTTCAACCTGCATCTATAAAGTGGATTTATATTCACCTTTAAACTGCATCTATAAAGTGCATATATGCATCTATAAAGTGGATTTATATTCACCTTTATATGCATCTATAAAGTGCATATATATTCACCTTATCCAACTGATAGAATTTTTAAGTTTAAGATGCTCACAATTGATTATCCATGTGTAAGCAGAACGAAATAATTGAGATTTAATATCGACATTACAGGAACACGATAACCTCAAACAAATAGTTGTTCGTTAATTATTTCAAAAGTGCATAACATTAATTACCTATCAAGATAGCTTTGGGGTCATTAATAATGTGAACAATGTCACAGAAGGAGGGGCATTGGGATTCAAGAGTCTGCCGCAAACATTTAGAAACTATGGATTTGTTGTTGCACATGGTTGTCAGTACGGCAACACTATCGTCAACTTCGTAACCTCGTCACCTCTCATACCAAGAGCAGGCACGATGGTGGTTGCAGCAATGAAACAACACTATGGCCTTAGCTATCATTAGTCGAGTGCCATACTTGTTCTTCCCTTCATGTAAACTTAAGATAAAATAGTAGGTATTACGTAAAGGCTCAAAAGAGATAGTGCATATACAAACTAACAAGTTATGTGTTTTATAACCACTAGAACAAGGAATCAATATTACTAATCAATGAACAACAGTCTAACCAGGGAAGACATCGCTCCCACTTTCTGTTATCCCTCCCTTATAATTTGTTATATCAACATTGTTGCTTTCAACATATTTTTCTTAATTCATTATCATAATTAGGAAACCTACAGTTTTTTTTTCCATTCCTTTCTTAAACAAAACTAGAATAATACAAAAAATAGAATGAAATCCATCATTCTTAAGTCTGCGTGGATTTTTGGTTGCTTTTATCAATAATTCATGGTTTTAGAATCACCCAAACTAGTGTGCGCGATATTTAAGAAACCTACTCTCAGTCGAAAAAAAAGAAACATTGTTTTATCCCTTTAAACTTGTGATACACATTCATAAGGTAGTGTTCTAAATGGAAAGAATGTCAATCTTATCCAATATTGTTGCTTTTTACAAGCAGTTTAATGGATATCATTATTATATTCCTTAGCAAAGAGAAAATCGACTTCTTCTTTTTTGGGGGTCGAAGATTTTCTTACCTCTCCAAATTATTAGACGAGATCAAGCTCTCTTGGATGTTTCCCATCATCTAGCACATCTACAGATAAGTATTTTTCCAATATCCACCACAACTGCACGCCAACTATTGGCATATCCATGCCATGCAATCTAGGATTATATGATTAGGACCATTATTCGAAGTTTGAGCCGTAAAGTTTGGATGAAGCCCATGTCATCCTTATTACACACGTAGTTGTATGGTAACTCTATCCACACGTAATTGTCTGTAGTGCAATGGAAAACAACATCAGTAGAGATTTTTTTGATTTTTTGTTTTTTGTTTACACACTATCCCTGGTGTTGATGGTTAATTTAGCAACGTATGTTGATTTGGACTCCATTCCCTGTTGACAATCCCCGTGCAGGACTGGAGGATCAACTTCACTCCAACCCATTGTCCATCCTATGGCCTGAATTGTAGCCCTCCAACATCTTCCTGAGCTAGCACAGTCAGAGTCGCTTCATCTTAGTGGAAACCCATCCCCAAAGCCAGCTCCGGTGCAGGGCATGGAGAATCATGATTTAACCTTAGATGAGAAATGGGACCCTCACTTGGTATGGAAACAAAGCATCATCCAACCGCCAAACACTACAATACTCTAGGGAGAGGAAAAACCCGATCGATGCCCAAATGCACTTGGGAAGCACTCTTAACACATATTCTCCTTGTTGTGATATTCTGTCGAGGAGAATATTACTTGGATGGTTGTTAACTAATGGGTATGCCGATACAAATCTTATATACACAACATATATATCGCACTGGGATTCAATCTTGGGTGAGGCCGCTTATGCTATCTATTGACCCAAATTTTAATATATATCCCAAAAATGTATAACATAGAAATCAATCCATAATACGTAATTAATTTTTCAACTGTAAAAGTTAATTTTTATTTTAAGGAATAATATCCCCTTGTTCTATGTTTCAAAAATTGAACTTACACCATCATCTTATTTTTATGTATAAAATTTTAATTTAGATGATTTTTTGTGTTTCTTTTATCATTTCATTTTTATGCAAATTTTAGGGTGCCAATTTTTTAAAATGGT
>APFE030184206.1:0-13058 GCA_000404065.3 Pinus taeda
TCAAGAACTTGTGCTATTGCATTTATAGGCTGAAAATTTTGATCTTCCTGAAACTAATAATTTACTTTCTTTATAATCACTCCCATGCTTGAAAATAAGAAATTAACCACATCAAGAAATTTTAAAACATACAAGAAGATAAAATACTTGATGAAAACCTGTATAGATTCATGAAGTAATTTGACAACTTCCATGGGATCTTCCTCTCCGGCAGACTTCATACAAATCTTCAATAATTGCTTCGATGAAATGGAGTAATGCAGGAATTCAAACTTTTTATTAGAAAAATCGATCCACATGATAACGTCCTCGACAGATATGTTTAGACGCATATTTATTGCTCTTGCGAGTGGTTGTCATGGATCAGCAGGTGTTGCACATGGTATTGCGTGAGTATAACCACTGGTCGCCTTTGCAGAAACCACAAATTGAATGTCTAGAAGTGAACAGGCTCCCAGGATACACAACAACATTGTGAATCGAACACACGAACTTCATATATTCAGTTTGACCTTCTCCAACAAAGATACATAGCAACATGGATCAAACACACGACCTTCATATATTCAATCTTACGCTCTCCCAACAAAGAGTCAGAGGCAACAACATTGTGGATGGAGCACACTACCCTCTTCCAACAAAGACACAGAGGCAACAACATTGTGGATGGAACACCCTACCCTCTGCCAACAAAGATATAGAGGCAACAACATTGTGGATCGAACACACCTTCATATATTTTGTCTGACTTATTTTCTCTAATGGGGACATCTTGAAACGATTGGGAGAGATTGCTTCATACAAGAAATTTTAGTGGTAGTATGAGCTTTGCACAAGCTATTGTAATGGCTCTGTAACTCTGAGATCGTAAAATGTTTTCACAATCCTTCGCTTCTTCTCTTTGCTTTTCTCTCCAGGGTTTTCACTTTGTTATAACGGTAAGCTCATTAGCTTTTGCCCTTTCTTGACCTTAACTCTTTGCTTTTTTTTTCTTTTTTTTTTTGTGCTTAAATCTTTTGTCCTTTCTTTTTTGCTTTTTTTTGCTTTATTATAAACAGGATCATCTATTTTTGTTTTTTTTTTCTTTTTTGCTTTTTTTTTAATTTTTTTTAATTTTTCTTTGTTTGTTTATTTTTGCTTTCTAATTTATTTTGCTTTTTTCTTAGAATATTTCTGGAGTTTTGAGCTTTTTCGCTTCTTGTTGTTTTATTGGACTGTTGTTTTGTTGATATTTTTTTGTGTTTTTGTTTGTTATTTTATTTAATAGTTGGTTTGCTTTTATTTTATTTACATATGAATATAATTTTTTATTTAATTTAATATTAATATTTATTTATTTTAAATGTAGATATATTACATAAATTTTATTAAGTGTTTATGAAAATAATTTACTAAAGTATTATAAACGCTAACCAATAAACCGTAAACACTTAGCCCCAAGCATTTTATAACATTCCAGTAAGCATTTTGTAACTTTTATTTAAATCTTTATTAAAAAGATTTACTAAACTGCTACAAACCCTAAACCCTAAACCGTAAGAATTTTATAACATTTTAACAAGAATTGTCTAACCTTTTTATAAGTGTTTATTAAAAGCATTTACTAAAGTTTTATAAGCCCTAAATAAACTGTAAACACTCAGCCAAGCATTTTATAACATTTCAACAGGCATTTTGTAACTTTTATTTAAATCCTTATTAAAAGGATTTACTAAACTGCTACAAACCCTAAACCCTAAACCGTAAGAATTTTATAACATTTTAACAAGAATTGTCTAACCTTTTTATAAGTGTTTATTAAAAGCATTTACTAAAGTTTTATAAGCCCTAAATACTAAACCCTAAACCCTAAGCAACTTATAATATTTTAAAAATCCTTTTGTAACTTTTTTGAAATTTTTATTAGAAGAACATACTAGAGTATTATAAAACCTAAACCCTAAGCATTTATAAAATTTTAACAAGAATTTTGTAACTTATTTTAAGCTTTTATTAAAAGCATTTACTAAAGTGTTATCAACCCTAAATGCTAAACCCTAAAACCTAGGCATTTTATAAGGTTTCAAAAATTGTTTTCTAACTTTTTTAAAGTGTTTATTAAAATAATTTACTAAAGTTTTTGAAACCATAAACTCTAAACACTAAACCATAAACCCTAAGGAGTTTAGATCATTTTAAACTCTAAATTGTAAACTTGAAACAATAACCATTTTATAACATTTTAATAAGCATTTTGTAAATAATTCTAACTGTTTATTAAAATCATTTACTAAATTGTTATAAAACCCAAACCCTAAACCCTAAAATCTAAGGAAATGTATAACTTTTAAGTTTTTATTAACATTATTTTAATAAATTCTTAACTTCCTTAAGCCTAATCCCTAAACCCTAACCCGTAAACCCTAACCCATTTATACATTTTAATCCCTAAACCCTAAACCCTATATTGTAAACCCCTAGCATTTTATAACATTTTAAAAAGTGTTTTCTAACTTTTTTTTAAGTGTTTATTAAAAGCATTTACTAAACTGTTACAAAAGCATTTTAATTTAGCATTTTAAAAGTGTTCAAAACCCGAAGAATTTTATAACAATTTAAAAAGCATTTTATAACCTTTTTTTAAGGTGTTTATTAAAAGCATTTGCAAAAGTTTTATAAAACCTAATTGCTAAACCATAAACCCTAATAATTTTGTAACATTTCAAATCCTAAACCCTAAACTCTAAACCCTCAACCCTAAGCATTTTATAGCATTTTAACAAGCGTTTTATAACTTTTCTTTAAGTGTTTATTAAAAGAATATACTAAAGTGTTATAAACCCTAAGCCATAAAAAATTTGTAACATTTTAAACCCTAAACCCTAAGCATTTTATAAAATTTTACCAAGAATTTTGTAACTTTTTTTAAGTGTTTATTAAAAGCATTTACTAAAGTGTTATAAATGATAAACCCCAAACCCTCAACCGTAAGCATTTTATAACATTTTAAAAACTGGTTTGTTTATTTTTTTTAAGTGTTTCTTAAAAGAATTTTGTAAAGTGTCATAAACCATAAAACCTAAGAATTTTATAACATTTTAAACCCTAAACCCTCAGCATTTTATGACATTTTAAGAAGAATTTAATAAATTGTTATGAACTGTAAACCCTAAACCCTAAAACCTAAACCTTAAGCATTTTATCACATTTAATACCCTAAACCCTAATAATTTGAAAACATTGTAACACATGTTTTATAAATTTTTTTGAAGTGTTTATTAAAAGCATTTACTAAAGTGTTATAAACCCTAAACCCTAAACCCTAAACCCTAAGGAATTTAATAAGATTTTAAAAAGTGTTTTATAACTTTTTAAAAAGTTTTTATTAAAAGCATTTACAAAAGTGTTATAAACCCTAAAGCCTAAGCATTTTATAAAATTTCAAATCCTAAACCCTAAGCCTTGAACACTTTATAAGATTTTAAACCCTAAACCCTTAGAATTTTATAGCATTTCAACAAGAATTTTGTAACTTTTTTTAAGTTCTTATGAAAAGCATTTACTAAAGTGTTATAAACCATAAATGCCAAACCCTAAACTGTAAGCATTTAATGACAAATTTAAAAGTGTTTTGTATATATATTTTTAAGTGTTTATTAAAATCATTTACAATAGTGTTATAAACCCTAAACCTTAAAAATTTTATAATATTTTAAACCGTAAACAATAAACATTTTATCACATTTTATGTGTGCATTTAGTAAAGCATTATAAACCCCAAACCATAATCCCTAAGAATTATATAACTTTCTAAACGCTAAAGCCTAAGAATTTTATAATATCTTAACAAGTGTATTGTAAATTTTATTTGTGTTTATTCAAAGAATTTACTAAAGTGTTATAAAACCTAAACCCAAAGTATTTGTAACATTTTAAACCCTAAACCCTAAACCCTAGACCTTAAGCATTTTATAACATTTTTACAAGTGTTTTATAACTTTTTTTAAAGTGTTTATTAATAGAACTTACTAAATTTTTATAAACATTAAACATTAAACCCTCAATATTTTATCACATTTTAAACCCTAAGCCCTAAGCATTTTATAACATTTTAACAAGTGTTTTGTTAATTTTCTTTAAGTTTTTATTAAAAGAATTTACTTAAGTGTTATAAACACTAAACCCTAAAATATAAGCATTTTATAACATTTCAAAAAGTGTTTCATAACTTATTTTTAATACCTTAACATAAACCTAAGCCATAAACCTTAAAAAAATTGAATAAAGTGTTGTAGACCCTAAACAGTATATCCCAGGCCCTAAATACTAAAAATATTTACTAAAGTGTGATAAACCCTAAACTTTAAACTCTAAGAATGCTATAACATTTTAAAACCTAAAACCTAAACCCAAAACCCTAAACCCTAAAACCTAGACCCTAAGAATTTTCTAAAATTTTAGACCCTCAACTATTAACCCAATACCCTAAACCCTAAGCATTTTATAACATTTTAAAAAGTCTTTGGTAAAAACTTTGAAGTGTTATAAACCCTAAACATTAATCCCTAAACCTGAAACCCTAAGCATTTTAGGACATTTTAAAAAATGTTTGTAAATTATTTTAAGTGTTTATTAAAATAATTTTCTAAAGTGTTATAAACCCTTAACGCTAAACCCTCATCATTTTACAAATTTCTAAAGCCTAAGAATTTTATAACATTTTAACAAGTGTTTCGTAACTTTTTTTGAATTGTTTATTAAAAGCATTTACTAAAGTGCTATAAACCCTAAAACCTAAAATCAAAGAATTTTATAACATTTTAATTCATAAACCCTAAACCTTAAACCCTAATCATTTTATAATATTTTAACAAGTGTCTTTTAAAAAAAAATTAAGTATCGATTAAAAGGAGTTAGTAAATCGTTATAAAATCTAAACCCTAAACCCTATACCCTAAACCCTAAGAATTTTATAACATTTTAAACCCTAACCCTAAAAACTAGGCATTTTATAACATTTTAACAAGTGTTTTGTAATTTTTATTTAAGTGTTTATTAAAAACATTTACTCAAGTGTTATAAACCCTAAACCCTAAACTCTAAGCTTTTTATAAATTTTTTTAAGTGTTTATTAGAAGAATTTACTAAAGTTTTATAAACTCTAAAATCTAAACCCTAAATCCTAAAATCTAAACCTTAAAATAATTTACTAAAGTGTTATAAATTGTAAACACATGAACCCTAAGAGCATTTACTAAAGTGTTTTAAACCCTAAAACCTAACATTTTAATAATATTTTAAACCCTAAGCCCTAACAATTTAATAACATTTTAAACCTTAAACCCTAAACCCTAAGAATTTTATAACATTTTAACAAGTGTTTTGTAACTTTTCTAAGTGTTTATTAAAATCATTTGAAAAACTCTTATAAACCTTAAAATCTAATCATATTATAACATTTTAAACCCTAAACTATAAACCTTTAACCCCAAACCCTAAGAATTTTAAAACATTTAAGACCATAAAAGCTAAAGCCTAAACCCTAAGAATTTTATATCATTTTAAACCCTAAACCGTAAGAATTTTATAACACTTAAAAGCATTAAAAATATTTACTGAAGTGTTATAAATTGTAAACCATAAATCCTAAACCCTAAGCATTTTATAACATTTCAAACCCTAAATCCTAGAACCTAGACGCTAAACTCTAAACCCTAAACCCTAAACCCTTAGCACTTTATAACATTTTAACAATAGTTTTGTAGTTGTTTTTAGATGTTTATTAGAAGAATTTATTGAAGTGTTGTAAACCCTAAACCTTAAAACCTAAGCATTTCATAAAAAAAATTATGTCTTTTGTAAACTTTTGTTTCGTTTTTATTAAAGTAATTTAATAAAGTTTTATAACCACTAAACCCTAATGTTACATGTCAATTTGGCACCATGAAAATTGATCAGTTTACGGATATTTTTACCATCCATGAACGTGTTTATACCAACTCCTTTGGAAGTCAAACAACTCAATATATGTTGAAATACATGAGAAATTTGGGTGAAATCGCTCTCACACCCTGTTAAGTTTCACCTATGTCGATTTCTCTAGAATTTCCCATGCATGAACTGAAATTGACTCTAATAACAGCACATAGTTGCACTTTTCCTGTAACTATAAACCCATGTAGTTGAATTCTAGAAAGTAAAAATAAAAAGTACATTCTAGAAACATAGTTCATAGAATGTTTCCCAACTAAATGCTTCCAAGTGATGACTATTCGAACAATAACCCTCTCAAGATGAATTTACATCCCTTTTCTCATGGTATCCTCTTCCCTCATTAAACAAGGTTCATCCTCTTATTAGGGATATGAAACTCCCTCCCCTTTGGTCTATAAAAGGACTAGAGGTTGAGGGATGAAACGAGGTCATAACGCAAAGAATACAAACTTATGTTATTGGTTCGGGACTAGAGAGTTTGTCATCTAAGGAGGAGATTGAAAGAATTTGGGAGGGACCTCACGGCATGAAGATGAAGTTTGTAAGACTCCTCTTATCTTCTAATTAATACAAATGAGAAATTTATGCCATTGACTTGGTCTTTTGTGAATGATCAATGATTTGTAATTGTTTATTATATTTATTAAGGAAACTTAAATCCCTAATTTCCTTGATAATTGGGATAAGTTGTTTGGATTATTATATCACATTTTCTTTTGATCCTTTTATGGTTTATGTTTGTAGGTCCTATCGAGCGTTGAAGAACTGCATTAAGTTATAACAAGGGATCTTCATTAGTAATTTCGTAAAATCGATAAGAGGTTTATCCATTAGCAATATAGCTTATAATTTGAACAAGTTCAACTTAAGGAAAGAGTCAGTCCATTTTTCGTGATCATTTCTAGTTTCCAACTAGGGTCTAGGGAGATCGCTCTTGTTTGCAGGAGCGATTGTCTCGTGTAACACCTAAACCCTAAATCCTAACATGTAAAACCTAATTATTTTATAGCATTATAAACCCTAAACATTACACCCCAACCATTTTACAACATTTTAATAAGTGTTTTGTAACCTCTTTTTATATTTTTATTAAAATATTTTATTAAGGTGTTATAAACACTAAAAAGTAAACCATAAACCCTAAACCCTAAATTCTAATCATTTTATAACATTTTAAAAAGTGTTTTGTAAGTTTATTTAAGTGCTTATTAAAATAATTTAGTAAAGTGTTATAAAAACTAAACCATAAAACCTAAACCATAACCTAAAATCCCTAGGAATTTTATAACATTTTAACACCCTAAACCTTAAACCCTAAACCCTAAACCCCAGGTGTTTTATAACATCTTAAAAAGTGTTCCGTATTTTTTTTAATTGTTTATGAATAGAATTTACTAAAGTATTATAAACCCTAAACCCTAAGAATTTTATAACATTTTAAACCCTAAATACTAAACACTAAACCCTAAGAATTTTATAACATTTTAAACCCTAAACCCTAAACACTAAACCTTAAGCATTTTATGACATTTTAATAAATGTTTCTTAACTTTTTAAAGTGTTCATTAAAAACCTTTACTAAAGTATTATAAAACATAAACCCTAAATCCTAACAATTTTATAACATTTTAATAAGTGTTTTGTAACTTTTTTTAAGTGTATATTAAAATCATTTACTAAAGTGTTCTAAACCCTAAACGCTCAACCCTAAACTCTAAGAATGTTATAACATTTTAAACCCTAAACCCTAAACCCTCAACCCCAAGCATTTTATAACATTTTAACAAGTTTTTTGTAACTGTTCTTTAAGAATTTATCAGAATCATTTAGTAAAGTGTTATAAACCCTAAAACCTAAGCATTTTATAAAATTTTAAACCCTAAACCATAAGAATTTTATAACATTTTAAGAATTGTTTTGTAATTTTTTTTAATTGTTTATTAAAAGCATCTACTAAAGTGTTATAAACCCAAAAATCTACACCCTAAGAATTTTATAACATTAAAAAAAAAATTGTAACATTTTTTTATTTAAAGAATTTACTAAAGTTTTATAAAACCTAAAAACCCTGAAACCTAACAATTTTATAACATGTTAAACACTAAACCCTAAACACTAAGCATTTTATAACATTTTAAAAAGTTTTTTGTAAATTGTTTGAAGTGTTTATTAAAATAATTTACTAAATTATGATAAACCCTAAACCCTAAAACCTAATCCCTCAATCCCAAGAATTTTATAACATTTTAACATGTCTTTTGTAACTTTTATTTAAGTGTTTATTAAAAGAATTTACCAAAGTGTTATAAATCGTAAAACGTAATGACTAATCCCAAGAACCTAAACCATAAACCCTAAGGATTTTATAACATTTTAAACCCCAAACTCTTAATACTAAACCCTAATCATTTTATATCATTTTAACAATATATTTGTAACTTTTTTAAAGTGTTTACTAAAAGCATTTTATAAAGTTTTATAAACCCTAAACCTAAAACCGTAAACCCTAAGTATTTTATTCCGTTTAAAAGAGTTCTTTGTAAGTTTTTGTAAGTGTTTATTAAAATCATTTAATACAGTGTTATAAAGGGTAAAGTGTAAACCCTAGGAATTTTATAAGATTTTAAACACTAAATCCTAAACCATAAACCCTAATAATTTTATAACATTTTAACAACCATTTTCTAACTTCTTTTTCAGTGTTTATTAAAATAATTTACTAAAGAGTTATAAATGATAATTCCTAAACCATAAACCCTAAGCATTCTATAATATTCTAAACCCTAAACCCTAAGAATTTTATAACATTGAAAATCATTAAAAGCATTTACTGAAGTGTTATAAATTGTAAACCATAAATCCTAAACCCTAAGCATTTTATAACATTTCAAACCCTAAATCCTACAACCTAAACCCTAATCTCTAAACTGTAAACCCCAAACCCTTATCACTTTATAACATTTTAACAAGCATTTTATAGTTGATTTTAAATGTCTATTAAAATCATTTACTGAAGTGTTGCAAACCTTAAACCCTAAAAACTAAACCCTAAAACCTAAGAATTTTATAATTTTTTAAAGTGTTTTGTAACCTTTTGTTTAGTTTTTATTAAATTAATTTAATAAAGTTTTATAACCACTAAACCCTAATGTTATATGTCAATTTAACACCATGACACTTGTTCCGTTTATGGATATTTTTACCATCCATGAACATGTTTAAACCAACTCCCTTAGAAGTCGAACAACTCAATATATGTTGAAATACATGAGAATTTTGGGTGAAATAGGTCTCACACCTTGTTAAGTTCCACCTGTGCCAATTTCTCTAGAGTTTCCTGTGCATCCACTGAAATTGACTCCACGAATGGCACAAAGTTGCACTCTGTGTGTAACTATAAACCCGCGTAGGTAAATTCTAGAAAGAAAAAAATAAAAAGTACATTCTGGAAGCATAGTTCATGCAATATTTCCCAACTGAATGCTTCCAACAGATGACTATTCAAACTATAACCCTCTCAGGATGAATTTCCATCCCTTTTCTCAAGGTAACATCATCCCTCATTAAATGATGTTCATCCTCTTATTAAGGATATGAAATTTCCTCCCCTCTGGTCTATAAAAGGACTAGAGGTTTGAGGGATGGAAGGAGGTCATAATTCAAAGAATACAAAATTATGTTGTTGGTTTGAGATTGGAGAGTTTTTCATGTAAGGATGATATTAAAGGCATTTGGGAGGGACCTCACGACATCAAGGGGAAGGTTGTAAGGCTCCTCTTATCTTCTTATCAATACAAATGAGAAATTTCACCCATTGATTTTATATTTTGTGAATGATGAATGATTTGTAATTGTTTATTATATTTATTAACGAAAATTCAATCCCTAATTTCTTTGATAATTGGGATAAGTTGTTTGGATTCTTATATCACATGTTCTTTTAATCCTTTTATCGTTTATGTTTGCAGGTCCTATCAATCTTTGAAGAACTACATTAAGTCACAACAAGGGATATTCATCACGCATTTCGTCAAATCGATAAGAGGTTCATCCATTAGCATTACAACTTATAAATTAAACAAGTTCAAGTTAGGGAAAGACTCAATTCATTTGTCATGATCATTTCTAGTTTCCATCTAGGATCTACGGATCGCTCTTGTCTGCAAGAGAGGGATTGTCTCGTGTAACACATAAACCCTAAACCCTAACCCGTAAACCCTAACCTGTAAGCCCTAAATATTTTATAGAATTATAAACCCTAAACCTTAGAACCTAAGAATTTTACAACATTTTAAAAAGTGTTTTGTAACCTCTTTTTATGTTTTTATTAAAATAATTTACTTAAGTGTTATAAACACTGAACCCTAAACCACAAACCTAAACCCTAAATCCTAAGAACTTTATAACATTTTAAAAAGTGTTATGTAACTTTATTTAAGTGCCTACTAAAATATTTACTAAAGTGTTATAAAAAATAAACCTTAAACCCTAAACCATAACCTGCAAACTCTAAGAATTTTATAAAAAATTTACACCCTAAACCCTAAGCATTTTATAACATTTTAAAAAGTGTTTCGTGATTTTTTAATTGTTTATGAAAAGCATTTACTAAAGTATTATAAACCCTAAAACCTAAACAATAAAACCTAATAACACTAAACCTTAACGATTTATAACATTTTGATAAGCATTTTGTAACTTTTTAAAGTGTTCATTAAAAACCTTTACCAAAGTATTATAAAACCTAAACCATAAACCCTAAACCCTAAGAATTTTATAACATTTTAATAAGCATTTTCGTAAAAAAAAGTAAGCTTATATTAAAATCATTTACTAAATTGTTATAAACCCAAACCCTAAACCTTAAACCCTAAGCATTTTATAACATTTTACAAAGTGTTTTGTAACTTTTTTAAAGTCTTTATTAAAACAATTTACTAAAGTGTTATAAATCCTAAACGCTCAACCCTAAACCCTAAGAATTTTATAACATTTTAAACCCTAAACCCTAAAATCTCAACCTCAAGCATTTTATAACATTTTAACAAGTGCTTTGTAACTTTTCTTTAAGTATTTATTAAAAACATTTCGTAAAGTGTTATAAAACCTTAACTCTCAGCATTTTATAAAATTTTAAACCCTAAACCCTAAGAATTTTATAACATTTTAAAAAGTGTATTGTAACTTGTTTTTAATTGTTCACTAAAATCATTTACTAAAGTGTTATAAACCCTAAACCCTACACCCTAAGAATTTTATAACATTTTAAAATGTTTTTTCTAACATTTTTAAGTCTTTATTTAAAGAATTTACTAAAGTGTTATAAAACCTAAACACTAAAGGCTAAGAAAATTTTAACATTTTAAACACTAAAGCCTAAACACTGAGCATTTTAACATTTTAAAAAGTGTTCTGTAAATTTTTTTAAGTGTTTATTAAAAGAATTTACTAAAGTTTTAAAACCCTAAATGCTAGACCCAAAATCCCAAGAATTGTATAACATTTTAACAAGTATTTTGTAACTTTTATTTAAGTGTTTATTAAAAGAATTTACTGACGTGTTGTAAACCTTAAACCTAAGACCCTAAACCATAAACACTAAGATTTATAACATTTTACCCTTAACCTTAGATAAACCATATAATTTTATATCATTTTAACAAGATATTGTAACTTTTTAAAAGTGTTTATATAAAAGCATTTGCTAAAGTGTTATTAAACCCTTTAAACCCGAAACACAAAACCCTAAGTATTTTATTACATTTTAAATAGTTCTTTGTAAGTTTTTTTAAGTGTTTATTAAAATATTTTACTAAAGTGTTATAAAGTGTAAACCATAAACTCCAAACATTTTATAACATTTTAAACCCTAAGCAATTTATAAAATTTTAACAAGAATTTTCTAACTTTTTTTAAAGTGTTTATTAAAAACATTTACTAAGGAGTTATAAAAGATAATTCCTAAACCATAAACCCTAAACCCTAAGCATCTTATAGCATTTTAAACCCTAAACTTTAAACCTTAAGCATTTTATAAGATTCTCACAATAATTTTGTAACTTGTTTTTACGTGTTATAAACCCTAAACCTAAGCATTTTACAACATATTAAAAATCATTTGGTAACTTTCTAAGAGTTATTATTAAAATAAATTACTAAAGTGTTATAAACCCTATGCACTAAACCCTAAATCCTAATAATTTTGTAACATTTTAAACCATAAACCCTAAGTATTGTATAACCTTTTATTAATTGTTTAATAACTCTTTTTTACTTGTTTACTAAAAGAAGTTACTAAATTGCTATAAACTCTAAACCATAAACACTAAACCCTAAACCCTAAACATTTTAAATAGTAAACCCTAAACATTAAACCCTAAACACTCAACCCTAATGATTTTATAACAATTTAACAAGTGTTTTCTAACTTTTCTTTAAGAGTTTATTAAAAGAATTCAATCAAAGTGTTATAAACCTGAAACCTTAAAATATAAACCATAAACACTAATTCCTAAACCCTAAAGTGTTATAAATTGTAAACCTTAAACCGTAAAACCTAAGAATTTTATAGCATTTAAAAAAATGTTTTGTAAATTTTTTTTAAGTGTTTATTAAAAGAATTTACTGAAGTGTTATAAACCCTAAACCCTAAAACCTAAACTCTAATCCCTAAACTTTAAGCATTTTATGACATTTTAATCCCTAAATCATAAAACTTAAAACAATTTACCAAAGTTTTATAAACACTAAATCCTAAAAGCTAAACCATAAACCCCAAACAATAAACCCTAAATCCGAAGCTTTTTATTTCATTTTAAACCCTAAAATGTAAACCCTAAGCGTTTTATAAAGTTTTAACAAGCATTTTGTAGATTTTTTCAAGTATTTATTAAAATAATTAACTAAACTGTTATAAATCCTAAACCCTAAACCCTAACCCCTAAGCATTTCATGACGATTTTAAAGACATTTCATAACATTTTAAGACATTCTAATGTTATGATGTGTTTTTAATAAGATATATATTTAAGTTTTAAAATTTAATTAATATTTAAATATATAATTTTTTGAAATTAATTATATAT
>APFE030184234.1:0-11713 GCA_000404065.3 Pinus taeda
TTGTGGTACAATTTCCTATTAAATGTGGCCAATTATGCTTTTTCTTTTTCTTTTAATTGCTTCAACCTCTTGAGCATCATTCTAGGCCTGACCCAAGGTGGGGCTAAGGGGATAGAGAGGCTAGCCCTATGTGGACCTAGGTGGGAGAAACAATGAATGGGGGTATGGTGAGTGGAAATGGAATAATATGTGTGGGTAGAGGGGCGGGACCACACACCCAAAGTCGAGGTTTCCCAAGTATTACCAACCTAGAACTAAATGGTCAAGAAAGGCGATCCCATGAGGCTAAGATCCAAGGGTAACAACAAAAAGAGATCAAGGGAACATGAGCACAAACTGAGCCCACTCTTTCCGCCAAATCCCCCCATCAATCCATACCTAGAAGTATCCATGATAAGTAAACCCAATACTCAATTACCAAATGACAGGACATACCTTTAGATTTGGGAGGCCCACCTTCAAAAATATGATCAATACAGGTGGGTGAGGGACGACATGGATGACTCAGGTGGTAGAGAAATGGCACAACAAGTTAGTAGGAAGCATAAAGGGGTTGTTGGTTGTCGGTTGAGGCGCGTCATGGAGAAAAAGTTCTCCTAGGGATATCACCCACAAAGTGGTGGGTAACGAATACCAAATTGATTCATCAACTAACTCATAAACTCTTAGAAAAATTCAATAAATATATGGCCATGTTGGATGTGTTACCCACCAATGTTTGGGTAATATCCCTAGGAGAACATTTTCTCCAAGATGGTCCTCAGTCGATAGCCCCTTGCATCCACCAACTAGCTTGTTGTGCTATTTCTCTGCCACCTGAGCCAGCCATGTGGTCCCTCACCCATCTGTCATGATCGTATGTTTGAAGGTGGGTCACTCAAACCTAAAAGGTATGCCTTGTCATTTGGAGATTGAGTATTGTAATTTTCTTATCATGGACACATTTGGGCTGTATTAATGGGGGGATTTGGTGGAAAGAGTGGGCTAGGTCTATGCTTTTGTCCCCTTTACCTCTTTTAGATGTTACCCTTGGATCTTAGTCCCATGGGATCTCTTTTATTGACCTTTGGGTTTTATGGTGGTACTACACGGGAAACCTCAGTTTCGGTTGTGTGGTCTCACTCCCTCATCCAAATACATTACTCCCCTTCCATTCATTGTAACCCCATTCATTATTCTTCCCACCTAGGTCCACATAGGGTTGGCCTCCCCTTCCCCTTGCCCACACCTTGGATCAGTCTTGAAACGATGCCCCAAAGGTTGGTATAGCTTAAAAGAGAATTAAAAGTGTAATTGGCCACATTCAACAGGAAAATGTACCACAAAATGAAAAAGATGGTAGGGACAAAAACATTTAGCATGTGGAAAAAATCCAAATGCATGATGGCCACATTCAACAGGAAAATGTACCACAAAATGAAAAAGATGGTAGGGACAAAAACATTTAGCATGTGGAAAAATCCAAATGCATGAGCTTTACCCCATACCCATGGCCATCACCCTGGTTCCTATAGGCCCTGGATGAGCCTCCTTTACCATTCTAGAACCCATGATTTGTTGAGAATTCAGTAGGGCAATGTATATGTTAATTCTCTTAACTTGATAATTGCTTGTGTTAGATTTTTACTTATTAGATTTGATCTTTGTTAGTTCAATATGCAATACATCAAATAGATACCAAAACAGTATGAATAATGACATAGTATGTAGGTTCCAAGCTAGGGAAAATACCCCTCCTCTTGAGGGGAAAACCTGTAAAATCTCTTCTTATCTCTTAGATCTTTCAATTAATGAATACCATGACCTAGACTCAGACAAGAACCCTCCAAGATCAAGTCTTCCTTGACCTCCAGCTGAAATATCTTCAACCTCCCCAATAAATTCGAAATTCTGCCCCAACAACTGTTTTTGCTTTACTAGGATACTTTGATCTTGCTCTTGTTGCTCTTTCCTTGACCTCACTTGCCTTGATTTGAGTCTTAGTGCTAATAAGAAACCCTAAGAGACCTTCGCTTGCCTTCTTTCTCTTCCAACTTCCAAAATCGAACTTCTATTCTTCCCAAATGTAGAAACCCTAACTTCACATTCCCAGAAGAAAGTAGAGGGACCCAAAAGCACTTTGACTTCTTCTTTGTATGAGAGATTAGTGAGTGAATGATCCAAATGGACAACGAGTTCCTCTTATATATAGGCTTCCTTCAAGGGTGGACATGTCTCTTCACTTAGGCCAACTTGATAGCTCATGTAGGCCGACTTGATCTTAGAGGTATTTTGACATTTTCAAGACAAAATAAATTTTCTTTTACAATTTACAATGTGCCCATAGGGTCTTCCATATATGAAAATGACTCTTATACCTAGGACAAACCTTAGAAGAACTCAATGGGTGCTTGACCTATAAAATAAAATAAGTTGAGCATGAAACTCATGCTCCAATAATAATAATAATTTCTTTTTCATTTTATACATACAAGAATACATTTCATACTAATGAAGATCAAACCTAGTTACACATTTTCCAACATGATTGTCCCAACCCCTGGTGGGAAATGAACTGCTTTACCTTAAAAGGGGTATCCATTGATATACCTTACACATCATGCTCTTATCCTTTGAGCCCCGAGCAATTGATCAAAGAAAAATCATAAAAGGTAGAAGGAATATAAAGAAGGGTAGAAAAATCAAGGTTTAGGTTCTTGTGCATCACGATTGCTCCCTCCTATACATTATATACCCAATTGTGGGCTTGCCTTTATTAACTACCCTTGTACCCTGACATGTGGCCCAAGATTTCCCCTCTTATTCCCTATTTCATTCATCTCTTTATCACATTCCACCACCATTTGAAGGATGTACCTTGGACATATTATCCCCTCTAAAGGTAGAATCCACCTAATTGGATACTTGGTTAACCCCTTTTGGAGCTTGGAGACATTAGCACATGCCAAAGCCCATTATAGAAGGGCATGCCATTATGAAGTGCCCACCTGTTTTCCATGGTTTGTAATCTCTTTAACTTGATTGCTTTAAATAACTGGTTGTATAGGAAGGCTAGGGGACACATTAGATCTTATGCAGGATTGCTGATGGTCTCCATTTTGGGTTTGGTTTCCCTATACAGGATCTTAACCCTCCAGAGGGCTACATTGGCACATGTAGGGTGTGTGTAAAGAGCCATGGGCCTCCAAAACAGTAGACAAGATTCCATGGATCCCCAAAGATATTCAGAGATTGCTAGAGATTCACCTATTGGATGAAGAAGATGCACCTAGTTCACCATGCCTAGCCGACCCCACAGTTGTACCACGCACTTGGCAGATGACCCAAGACCTGTATGTTGATGTGGCATCCTTTACACCATCAGTTGAGCCCTTATAGATGGTCTACAGGCATCTTCGATCTATTTGGAGACCCATGAGGTCACTTGTGTGCCCCCACACCCATTGGGAGCACCACAAGTTTATTATTTGCAGAACAAGGGGTCAACCCCTTGTCCACTACTTTTGGGAGTCTTATTCATCATTATGGCACTTATGGACTTCATTAGGCTTTTTAGAAGGCCCAATGACATGTATTATTGATCATTCGACCTCTTGAGAGGCTTATTCTTTTGTTTATGAGCTAGTTTGGTGGGCTTGTCACCAAAAGTTAGTTATTTTGCACATTATTTTATTCTAGGGGCCAATGTAGGCCTAATTAGCTAAATCGAACTCATTAGAAGTGTATAAATACAAGTGATGTGAATTCATTTTAGTATCATCACTTGGATTGGACTTGTATCTCTCTTTAGAATTTCACTATCCTTCTTAGAGGACGAATTTTGGAGCATGGAATGAATTTTAAAGTTTGGATTATTTTCTCCTCTCTTGGAGCTTCTTGATTGGAAAATTATTGATGATTGCATATACTCTTAATACATGTAAGTGCAATTTAATGCTATTTTTTTCTATTTCTGTCACATACATTGTTGTTGTGATTTCGCAATACTATGGCTAATTTACTGCATCCATTTATACGAAGTTGTGGAAATTCGAATTCTAGATACTGATGTTTCATGTATGGGCCATGTATTATGAATGAATGTTCCTAGAGATTCTTCTTCATCGAAATTCATCTTGATAAGCCATCAATTTTGCAAAATGAAGTATAAAGTTCTTAAAGTTGTTTTTCTTGTTGCCCTAATGTTATGCGAAGTTGTCTTTGAGGCTTGGCATAGAAAATTCAATGTCCATAGTCATAATTCCTCTTGACTCCAAATCTCCCCAAAGGATTAGGCATTGCTCCACCATAAGGTGATCACCTCAAACCTTATTTCTTCTCCTCCCTCTTCTTTTCTAGGCCTAACCGATTAGGTGACATAGGGCATCACTTATCTCACAATATAGCCATCCAAATACTTTGATATTTGGTCCATAACTGTGTTGGAGTTTTCTCTAGAGGCCCTCCAAATTTCAAGCAAATCCGACACTGGGATCTCAATGTATTACAAGCCCTAGCTCGAGGACTGTTACTTGCCCTAGGTTTCCCTTGGTTAGAAACCTCACTGGGATCATTGCATTACCTTTCGTTGAAAATTTCTTCCTTGATCCCCTTCTCCTCCCTGATTAGGTCAAGCACATCATTGGTTGCTCAACCCCATTCCCTTAACATAACCTCGAGTCTGCTTGGTCCTGTGTGGTCCCACAACTTATTGAAGCCAATTTTCACAAATACCACTTGGAAGCCAAGTTTCTTACAAGGATTTTAGGAGTTAAGAATCTTCTTCACAAGTTATATACTCAAACCCTAGCCCTATAATTCCCTTAAGCGCTTCCTAGAGAGCCTTTCATCTTGCTTTTAATGCAAGCAAGCCTTATATCTGAGCCTCTCTTATGAATAGGCTTTTAGGATCACCTCTCATCCTATCATTGATCCATTCAATTTCGTGATCCTTATTATAATGGGTCTCCTCCCATCGACGAAAGTTCTTATAGAGTAGGGACCCTTAGCTGAGGTGACAATGGGCTATTGCTCCATTGCTACCCTTAACTTAGTGATAGCCCTTCAAGGATCCCCTTTTAGGACCCTGTTGAGGCCTCAAAAATCGATGCAACAACATTGGGGGATAACCACCCGGTCTGGACCTTAGTACAACTCCTTTTCCGTTTAGGATGGTGGCTCCGACTAGAGATAACGGGACCAGTTTCCCGATAATGAATAAAAGGGATGGATGGGTGATGAATAGTTTGTTTTTGATGATAAGGTGACTAGCTTATTCTATTGACAAAAATAGGGAAACTAATACTAATCTCGGGAACAACTTATTCATTCGAAATGCAGCGTTAAATAATCTTTATCTATCTAACAGGCATATAGATGACTCTGTAAAATAAATATGAGATATTCAATCATTCAAAGATTACTTCATATGAATAGTCACAATGAAGCGATAAATACAAATTACTGCATTCACTGTTTATATCATCGATACATATATACGATTGAAAGAGAAGCATGCTATAGACAACCAATAGTGGAATGCATAAAGGATGCTGCGAAAAGCACACACACACACACACACACACACATATATATATATATAAGAGATAATAGCAAGAGCGATTTAAACAACAATTTATATAACATGAATGAGTACAGACGCAGATAATAGTACCATGTGAGCTGCCGATCAATCCCAAATATCAATCGCTATTCAAAATTCTTCCTTCAACATAGAAATGCTTTTAAACAAAGACAGTAGTGCACATTTGCATAAAAACCTTCCTCATTAAATTCAGAATGATTGGTCCAGTTTCATAAAAGAATATCCCTGAAGTACAATAGTGCAACTTCAGGGTTTAAGTCATATACAAAACTTTACGACCCTTTCTAAATGCATGAAAGGGTTTATAAATACTACTAAGCTAAAAAATCTATAAAACAAAATCCTACTAAATTGGCATCAGTAAATGCGATCTATCTCCTTGGGGTGATCTGGCAGTCGGCGATGTGAATCATGACTCAGGTTGTTTGCCTTTAAACCTGAGCTGTCTTATCGCAAGCATCGGCTCCACTTCTGACGGTCTATTGAGGCACAAGCTGAATTGGGTAGCAAAGGTGGCATCCTGAATGTCGGGTATGATATACCCGACAACATCTGTAAGGCATTTTAAGGTGGCTCTTTGGCTGTATGGCTTCACTAAGAAGAACCAATAAGCATCCCATGTTAAACTGTTGATTCCCGCGATTAATCTTCCATTTTTCTCCAGCTCTGGGTAGCACGAATGCTCCAACATCTTTGTCGCTGTTAATTGACCTGGAGTACATTGGGAAATCATATTAGACAAATAAAGCGTATTATTTGCTAATTCAACCAAATTGCCAATGGTTGCTTTGCATCCGAAAATCGCTCTTTCTGCCTTCATTAACTGTGATTGCCATTCTGTGAATAATATTTCTTTGTGCGATTCCAGAATTCTCGGTAGATTAGTCGCCTAGCCCTGATCAGAATCTTGCCATTCTATAAAACTTGTCAGTGTTTCTTCGGCCTGATCCAAATCGGTCCTTGCCTTTTCTACCTTTTCACTTATGGATGTTACTAACTCGCACAATGGTTCTGCCTGTGTAATTTGTTGACATAGGAGCTTAACCTGATTAATCAATGCCTTATTTAATTGAAGCGCTTCTGCTTTGAATTCATCTACCTTAGGGAGCCTTTTCATTTTCTCAATTTGAGTTGACAATTGAGCAATTTGCTCAGCTTTAGTTTTTATTGTTCCCTCAGTCGATATTCTTAATTGCTCCAATGCTGCCGATAGCTCCCTTTGCCTTTGGATTGCGCTCTCGTCAATCCTCTATTTTTCCTCTTGTAATTGCTTAGTCAGTTGATGATTGTTCTGCTGTTGTACTAGCAATTCCTGCTTCGCCTGCTCTGCCTTCTGCTGAACTTCCGATAATTGCGCCTATAGCGAAAAGATGTCTTGATCCTTCGCTTTCAATAAACTGCTCACCTCCGATGCTTTATCAATAGTCGCCGCCGAATATGCTCAAGCGTATTGCGAAGTGTCCTGATGATGGACCCCCGTTGGGGTTCGAAACGTCGACAGACTGAACTGGAAACTGTGGATAATCTGGAACATGAAGCTACAAACAAAAACCTTATCAAAATTATCAAGCGAAATATCGAACAGAATCATAAGAACTGGCACAAATCTTTAATATTTGCATTATGGGCTGACAGGATAACACAAAAAGCTTCTATAGGTTCTTCCCCATTTAAACTTGTTTATGGAAAAGAAGTTGTACTACCAACAAATCTCATTCTTCCTTCTCTAGCCCTAGTTCAATTTATTGAAGAAAATCCTTCTTCTTCTTTACAGCTTAGACATGACCAAATTCTAAAATTAGATGAAGAGAGAGAAAAAGCCAAAATCATTCATGCGAAACATCAGTAGATCATCAAGTCATCATTTGATTCAATTTCATCTGGTTCTAAGCAATTTCAAGTCGGTGATTTAGTCCTGAAATGGGACAAAGCCCATGAAGATAAAGGAAAACACACCAGGTTTTAGAAGATGTGGCTTGGACCGTTTCAGATCTGTGAAAAGATAGGCCATTCGACCTTCATGCTACAAGATTTATCAGGGTTAAGAGATTCTCTCCCTGTTAATGGTCTGATCTTAAAGAAAATTTTCAATTGAGGAGGTAACCCCTTCTCCTTTCAATAGCATTTTTGTAGTTTGTAGCAACATTAGGAAATAAAATTGTAAGGCATCTTCTATTTGACCTTTGCTGTATTCAAAAAGTTTCTCAAAATGAGTGGTGCGATATTTACTTTTAAATAAATAGAAGTCTTAAACAAAAGGAATGATTTCTAGGAAATTAGTTGTAATTGCATTCTAAAAACTACACTACAATCTTAGTAAACCCCTCTCGAAGTTTATAAATCTTATAAATCTTTTTAGATTTTTCAAATTGGTTACAAAAAGGTTATCAACATTAAAATGGGAGCTAATCCAAATTCAGCATCTCCAACTCTTACCTTGTCATCCATCCTATCTTAAGAAGGAAATTGTCTATCCCATTTACTCAAGTTCATGATTATTCAGGGTGTAATTTCAAGAATACTGGATACAAAAGTTAAGAGGTCTTATTACAAGCCTGCTTACCATGTTCATAGGGAAATAGTTTAGCCGACATTACCAATACTGCATACCAAAACAGGGTAATGGATTCAATTGTAAGACAAGGGGTCTCATCACGAGCCAACTTGTTCGGTTAGATTACTACCAGTGAATGGCATTGTCATTTAGCTGGCCACCACACCAGGGCAATGGCTTTTTATCTTGCAAAATAGCAGAAAAGGAAAAGAAATACAAAATGTGAAAAAACATATTTTGAATTCATTCTGTTAATCATGCTCTAAAGTGAATGGGACAATAGACAATGATATGGTTAAAAGGTATCCCTGCCGAAACTATGGACGTTTGCTGGCAACAGAGGCTCTACCTATGACAAAGGAGTTAATTTTAATAGCTGATTTGGAAAAGTTCTCTGTTCTATCAATACCAACCAACAAACGCCAATTTAAAATCTAGAATGTATCTATTTTTAACAAAAGAGGAAATTAGCAAAGAAAGTTTTGTTTTGTATAGAATGCAACTATACCTAGTTATATTAGAATTTTTCCCTTTTGAATAAAAATTTCTATTTTGAAAAAGTTTAAGTATTTCTATACTTTTCAGAGATAACTGTTTCTTCCAACGAATCACCAATAGTTGTGCCATACAACAACCCCCCATTTCATATCATTACTATTCTAAAACTATAATACGAAATGGGTCCCTTTTTAATTTTTGTTTTTAAATTGGTATCAATTTAAAGTTCTATTTCAAAAAGGCCCGAAGAAATAAAAGAAAATATTACTCAAAGGCCTTTTCAATAAAACCAATCAAAAAACCCCAACGAAAAACGATTTATCTTTATCATTGCGATAAAGCGATCGCAAGATCGCATATCGCAATGACAAAAAAGAGCACAACTTAGGGACATCTTGATTTCCGCCGATGCGAAATCACTATCGGATATCGGCAAAGCATAAAGTAACACAATTAACAACCCTTGCTCCGATGCGATGCGAAATCGGCAATCGGCAATCGGTGATAATAAGCGAAAATAAGCTCCCCCTCGCCCCGATGCGATGCGATATCGCTATCGGCGATCGGCGACTCACCATGCCCACATCCTAAACGGCCCTACTCGCTACTCCCGACGTGATGCAATATCGCTATCGGCGATCAGGGATTCCAAATTAAACCAAAGCAATGACTTAGGATTTTCCCGACGCCCGATTGCGAAAAGATTAAAAAGCACAGTTTTCAAAGTAAAAAATCATAAAGGCAGTTTAATATGATTTATTCGTAATTAAGGAAATATCTTTTGAAAAGCCGCTCATCCACGTTCAACCGCCAAATCACCAAGACATGCTTCAAATAAATCATTCGGCCATTAACCGAAGCAACTAGTATTAATGAGATTGACAGGCCTTAACAACCATTTAATGAAAACAGTAAGCTCACAATCTATTCACAGGTTTGATCCGAAATCCGTCTTAAGTCAATCGATCACTATGAATGCATCAAGATATATATACCTCACTCTATTCAATTCATGTTATTGTTGGCTGTGTTACGCCTATCTTTCGCTCTGTGTAGGATTCTTCCACAGAGATAGAATTGAGTGGAATGGGAAAGAAGTCCAAAAAGACTACAACGCCTACTGCTTCGCCAGCCGCAGGGCAATCTGTTGTTGATTCAAGCGGTAAAAAGAAAGGGCTTATATCAGATACGACATGCCAGGGACTTACCAGGGCCACTTGGCAAGGAACATATAATTTGATTGAAGCCGAAGAGCCGAAGGTGACCGGGATACAAGTCTCATGCGATAGTACCAACAAATCTGAGGCCAATCTAAAAGACTTGGCCAACTCCTTTCTGCACAGAATAGCGGCCCGGGAGCAAATTCTCCCATATACGGATGTGGTAAGGTGGGCAATCCAAGAGATCCCAATTACCGACAGAATGTTTAACATTGCAGATGGGAGGATTTCGGTTCTTTTCGAGCCGCAGATCTAAGGCAAATGTATCACCTACCGACAGAAGAGAAAAAGTATAATAAGGAATTTCTGGAGAAATTTCGAGCAGAGAACGAGACCGAGTCCGAACCAATTCGAGGCTAGAGACAAAATCCAGCAAAGCACAAGCATGAATCCTCCGGTAAGTACTCAGTCGACTCCCTATGTTCTCCTTACTGCTATGCTGGAATTATGTTATGTAGACTATGGGGATTGCATGACTCCACCAATTTTACCATAGAAATGGTCCCCTTAATGGAGGCGGCATGTAGTGGTGAGATTATGGATTGAGCGGATATATTATTCGACAAGTTAGCCAAAGCCATTCTCAATTTCAGGTTTAACTCTCGCGTCATAGAGAGGTTCATTCCGCCATTTTATTACAGCGCCTATGTGTTGGATGTATTATGTTTTAATTCTGAGTTTCCTGTGCTCGGATGGAGGTGGAAGTCACAAGGCCCCACACCCATCCACATATATCATCAAAAGTTGTGGAAGACCAACTACAAGCACCATCTATATCAAATCTACAACGGTTTCATGCTGCCAATTTATTACTCCATTTTTGATAAGCCTGCCCCGAAGATTTCTGAACAAGCAGGGGTAGATTTGACCGCAGTAGCAAGTTGGTTTGGAGAGGAGAACTTTACCTACATTAGAGTTTTTGGCAGTCAGGCCAGGCCCCATGTGCTCCCACTTTACATCCCAGATAAGTTACTTGCCAGGGAAGTAGCTTATCAAATCAATGCTGATGGGGTTACTCAGACCCTGAAAAAAGCGAAAAAGCATGTTTGGCCCTCGTTTCCCCTGCAAATTGGAATTTATACCCTGCATGATATCAAACATGCAGAGAAGGAAGCTGGGAAGATAAATTCCCTGACTCTGGCTACTCTGCCAAGCAGGCAATATGATCCAAGGAAGATCGCTTACAATGCGCTCGACCAAGCCAAATTGGCCAAGGTCGAGCACAAAGAAGATAGATTCGAGGATTTGTTTGCATCGGCCGAATCGTTGTATCAAGTTAAATCGCTTGCCAGAAATGTATACAACGATGAAGGACTAGCCGAATTCAACAGAATTAGAGAACAGAGGTTGCAAACTCTGCCTCTAGACCTGTTAGCGACTATTCTGACGACGACAAAATCAAGCGAGCCTGAGCAGCGAAGTAATACGCCACCTCCTACTACATCAAAGCAGCAGGAGGAAGTGCTTAATCAGAGGCAGGAAGAAACCCAGGCAAAAGCCCAAGAAGAAAGCAACTCTAAAATTAATGATGATACACAAATTGATCTGAATTTGCTCCAGCAATCGCAGCAATTCAACTCAATCATCGACAACTTAGAGTGCTCGAAAGATGATGAGGTTTCTAAAGAGGGCGACACACAGGAAGTGACATCGAAACCGGTTTCGGGCGAAACCAGCGACCTACCCAAATAAAAAAAACAAAAATAATTCCTAAGGATCCATTGGGCGAAATCATTTTGCAAATTGAAGAGATTCCCCCTTTGGATGTATTTTATAGCTCTAAGCATAAAGCTGTTGTAAAGCGATAGAGGAAAAGGAGAAGGGCTGATCAACCTTCTCTATTCCCTGAATTAACAG
>APFE030184238.1:0-19006 GCA_000404065.3 Pinus taeda
AAAGGAGGATAAGGCACTGATGCCTTCTGATTTTTATTCTAACAAGTGTTTTGTGAATGCAGGTATTGTTGTAGAATATTTGACTCAATTGAGAAGTCAAATGAAGGAAGAAGAAGTTTTCTGTTCCAGAAGACAAGAGGGTATGGATGATTGGGTGGCAGTAAGAAATGAGAAAGTCAGAATAGAAACAAGCATAGAAGCAAGAAGTTAGCAAGTGACAGTACAGATAGAGAAAGTACAAACTGAGCAAGCCGTCTTAGCTCATCAGACAGCAAGAAATCAACAGCCGGGAGATTTATTAGACCAAGAGATTGAAAGTATTAGAAGATTGATGACGAAAGAATCCCGGAAGAGACCAGCAGCAGCAAGAAAGGAAAGGAAATACAACAAGAGAAAGACAACGAAGGATTTCAAGAGCAAAGAAAGTGGAAAGTTACAACACAAGATATGGGATCCAGGCATACACAGATCCGAACACATGATCAGGCGATCATGTTTAGTTTAACGTTGGGAGTCTGATGCAGGAGCATCAAGACCATTTTTTTCATTGTAAATATGTGATTAAAGGGGGTGTGACAATTCTTAATATTTTATTAATTAATTTGTTATTTTTAATCAAATAGGAGAAAGTGAGGATTTTGTAAATATTATTTTAAGGAATATGAGAGAAAATAGAGTTAGAATTAATGAGGGAGCCTAAGTTGGAATTAGTTTCTAAGTCTTAGGGATGAGAATCTATCTTTTAGGGATGTTGAGAGATTGAGGGATTTGTTGAGATACTAAGGAGATTGAGCATTTAATTAGTTCAGTATGTAAATAGGAATGGGGTTTTTTGAGAAAAATAGGGAATAGGAGTGAGGAGTGTGAGAGTGAGAAGTTCTCCTTGGGAGCCTTCAGGAAGTTTGTAAAAGGGCCATGGATTTGCATATCTGGCCATGAATATAATTGTGTGAATGTTTGTTTTATGTAAATATAAGTATGTCGAATCTGAGCATTCTAGTTTTGTGCATGATGGCAGAAATCGATGTTTAATGGCTCCTATTTGTTTTCTCATGCGCACATGCTGTGGAATAGTTGCCTTCGTTGATGTATAATGACTTAAAGCACCGCGGTGAATGGTGTCATGTACAACGATAGCATTTGTAGTTGTGAAAATGAGCGGTAAGAACATGGCATTTGTAATTCAGGAAAGTGAGTGGTAAAAGCGATGGCCTGTCTACACAATAATAACTGCGCAGAACACGAGTACAGCTTTGAATGTCTCCTTACAAGCTCATGAACATGCCCACGTTTCTATGCTAAATGAATTGTGATGTTTAAATTCTGGAGCGACTAAAGATGATCGGGCAGGCGTAGCAGAAGCGTATTGGTATGGTAAATGTGTCGCTGTAGCGTATTAAAACTTCACCCATATATTATGTTTATCCCCAATTTAAAGACGAGTGTGGATATCTCTGTTATCGGCGTATTGTGTGCATACGTTAATAATCATTGAATGTTCCTTAATTATATACCTGTTGTGCGGTTAATTGTCGAGGAGGCGGCGTTGGGGAAGAAGGGTAACAAACCTGTTATACGTGTGCGTATTTGTGACATATATATATATATTGAACTTCGATACAGCAAGTAGTGATATATATATACGCTGAATGTTTGTATACTGTCCAGGAGTGATAAAAAGAAAACCATATAGATGTGAGCTTTGTTGGTGGTAAGCCGATGGGGGATATAACCAAGCCCTCATACGAATTGAATGAGCCCTGGATATATATACATATCGGTTCAAGTGAACGTGCCACGTATGTAGGCTGTGTGCGTAAGTCCAGCAATTATTTGTTTCTTTTAACAATTTCTGAAGGAGAGCGCAGTGGAAGTGGAACTGCCAGCGTAATTGAAGGCAGCTCTTAATTGTATCGGCCACCGCCGAGTAATATCTGCGTGATTGGAGGGAGCATACGCATGTATATGCAGAGGCATGTATTATGAACCAGTGCGAAATCAGTGCAACATATATACATGAGCCCGTCGTTTTGGAGGTGGAGAACTACTAATTGAACCAAACAGCAAATAGCGGAACTGGAGATGTATATGTAGGCTTCGGTCGAGGTAAGAAATTTCAGTGAATACGTATATATATATAGCGACGGGGATTGATTGTATATCAGTCGAAGGCATTGGAACATGGATCTATATGGAGGGATGTGTACACCGAAGGAAACATGAGTTTTAAAGCCGTCGCCGAAAGTCAAATTAGTTAATAAATAAGTGTGCCTGCGTCCTTGTTGTGGAACAATTAATAAACGCGATATCAAGGATTGTTTATGGTAAAATCGAACTCATCCTTAACGTCGATACCCAGAATTGATGCTGACGAGGTAAGTGAGGATACACAGACAATGGTATGCACATGTTCATGTTTATTTTTAGAGTCTCTTGAAGAAAACCATGTGTTAACAAAGTATGGGTTTATAGCACCGTATGTGGAATTAAAAGCATGACTTTTATAAGTCCTGAGATTACAAAGAATTGAGATAAGAGGGTACGCTCTGGCGTGTAATGAAATGCATGGTTTGTATGCACGGATGTTGGGATGATCCTGGTAGTTGTGGCCTGGAGAGGCTGGGCTGCATCAGGAAGCCTCGTAAAGGAGGAAAAATTATCAGAGAGGAGCCCACTACCTTGAGGGAATTATAGGCTTGTCCTCTTGAAATTTCTTGTTTTAGACACCATGCATGCTATGAATTTTGTGAATTGGTAGAAAGAGTCCAGTTTCACCATGAGTTGGCCAGAGTATTTGTGACTCATTTGAACAATAATGAAGTAACACTTGTTGGAGTAACCTTTACCATATCACCAGCTATCATTTCAGAGGCTACTAGAATCCCTAATGTGGGTGAAAAATGGTAAAAGGGTGATGACCTTGATGAGGATTACTATGAGCCTTATATCAAGGCTAGATACAAAAATCAAGTGAAGAGATTATTCCCCTTTAAGTTTTTGGAAAAAAAGGATGTTCCTTTCATGACAATTATTATAAAGTACTTCACTTATGAAGGTAGGTTCTCTCGGTTGTATGCCTATCACATTAGACTCCTCATGCATTTCACCAGAGTAAAGATGATAAATATCCCTTAATTCATGTTTAGAAATACTGAGAAAATACATATTTCATAGAGGAAATCATACCCCCAGCAGTTGAACAACATATACCATTACTCTTTGATTAAAATCATTGTTCTACACCAGCTTAGCCTTCTTAACATTCCATGGGAGACTTTCATTGCTCATGAGATGTTCAAGGGTCCACAGATCCCTTCACCAGTGCATCAAAAAGAAGGTGGGCCTTCCAACCATGGAGAAAAAAGGGAAGTGACCAAAGAAACCAAAACTGTTGAGGTGCCAATGTATGTAACTTATCAAAGAGGCACAAGGAGATTTTTTGCAGCTGCTAGACAAGTGCTTGCAGCACAAGGTGTGGAAGGGGCCTTGCCTTCATCATCGGTCCACAGGCAAATGTTTGCTCTACAAGGTGTGGAAGGGACTTTTCCTTCATCATTCGAAAAATAGGTACAGGTTGAGCAGTTGAGCAAGGGCAAGGAAAAGGCACAATAAGAGGATCTTGGTGATGAGCAAGAAAGAGATTTTGATCTCATTGAGCATGAGGAGCCACAGTAGCATTTTACTCATCATGGAGTTGACATCATTGACCTGGAAGTTCAGGATGAAGAAACTGTCAAGGACATCATTATTCAAGAGAGGGAAGCTCAAATAAAATCCTTGGTTGATAACTTAGAAAGAGCTAAGTTCATCATTAGATATTTAGAGTAGGGAAACAAACAATTGAGCGACAAGCAAGTCCTCATGGAGCTACAAATGATCAAAGAAAGCAGGCAAAAGGCCAAATATGCTCATGTCAAGTTGATTCCCATTGAGCAAGAGATTGAGAATGATAGGGAAACATGGCTTGAGTGGGTCAACATACATCTCAAAGGGTTGATTGAGAAGGACAATAGGGATAAGCAGATGCTTCACCACATGGCCTACCATTACATGACCCATAACAAAATCTGTAACATGAGGATCAGGAAGTTTAAAGCTAGGTTGAGGAAGGCTTTAAAGAGAAAAAGGGATCAATATAAGTTGAGGATATTAGCTGAAGCCTTACTAGCCCATCAAACAAGCTGATGGTGGTGTCCCATGCCAAAATTGGGCAAGTTTTGATGATTTTTTGCATTTTTCAAATTTCGCAAGTTTCAATACAGAAAATGGTGGTGTTGTTATTTTTCCTAGAGCATCTGGTGGAGGAAAATTTTATATATTTGGATTCATCATGATGATAGCATCCATCCCAAAAACATTTAGAAGTTTTGGAGCAAAACTAGCCCACCAAAAGGTCCAAAAACTATCAAAAAATGACCTTTCTACCTCTTTTTAGACACACAGAAACTAGTGGGCAAATGACCTCCAAACGAAAAAATTCAAGTTGTTCCAGAAACTAGACTAGAAGACCTTTCCAATGAGCCATCTTGAGCTAAATTTTCCTAAGGGTAAGGCCTCAAAAAGTGGGTGGAAATCAGCGCTGCACTTTTGACCAATTTGTCTAGAAATCCAAAATTTCGCCTGTTTTCACTATGGATTCACTTTCTCTCTCCTCAAGGTTGTTTTTATGGTGTAATTAATGACATGGTACGTAATTATGATGGTAAAATAGTGTTAAAGGGTAGATTCATTAGTCAAAGGTGGTTTTTAGGCTAATGAATCAGTTTCCATGCTTATAGAGGCAAGTAGTTTGACTGTCTATATTCCTGGTCCATGTTTGGAAATGGTTGTAACAACCCCTCTTCTCATGAATTCGACCCCTGATGGTCAGGATGAGTGGTTTGGTTGTCTATATTATGTATTTTCTTCCTCATTTGCAAGGTTTGGATACACTTGGATGCTCTGAACAATATTGTACATCATTTGTAAGCAGTAGACAAGGAAACTAATAGGAGTTGCAACTATTTTTATGGGATACTTGTGGTATGGTGCTTTTGCATAGTTTCTTCTTCTGTTATCAGTTTTTCATATGTTTTATGTATGCCACAATCTAATTCATTTCTTCTAGCTAAATCAAATCAAGATAGATAGGTGGAATTCATTGTTTACGGTGCTTTGCCTTGGGAAACCATTCAGTATTCTATGTTTTCAACTGTTTGAGAAGGATACATGCCCTCCTCAGCTTCTCACCAGTCTTAGACCTCTCACCTCACTCAATTTCAATTGTAAAATCATATACCTACCTTGCCCCATAGAACACCCTGTACTCTGACCTAATTTCCCATACCCAAATTGCCTAGCTCCATCTAATCTAGCACAAGAATCAACAAATTCAATCAAAATCTCTTGAGCTACTATACTTAGCCTAAAATCCCATCTGATCCAATCATTTTGACGGAGATCCATAAAGGAGAGTGTTATAGACATATTTGGGCACATCAACTCCAAACTTATATGTCGATGTATTAGGGCTCATCAACCCCTAAAAGAGTTGTTTCATACCCTAAATAAACATAGTCATCTGAATATATGATTCCCAAAAAGTTCCATCTAAGAAACCATCTAGAAATTGCCTAAATTGAACCATACTGACTCCTCCACTGGCAAAGTGTGATGCATACTAAGTGGTACACTGCCAGGGTGCAATGCATACTATTTAGGCCTTCTATAGGGTTTGATGGGCGAGGATGGACAAATGTCTTGGACAGTTTGTTAGTTGGTTGCTCATGGAATCTTCTAGAAACTTCTCTTGTGCCACTTTCCTCTCTGAATTCGCCCAAGGATGAATAAGGGATCTAGGAAACCATATCCAATCCCTTCTCTTGTGGAACCAATTATAATAAGTGGAATGACACTAATCAAACCCCATGGATGACTCACACCCTTGCAAACATATATAAATGGATCTCCAATCCAAGAGATCAGAAGGCTAGAATATTGTGAATTGCAAGGAAGTGTTGATAGTTTGTCATCGAGGACAGAGCATTGTATTCTTGTTGGTGTGATCTTGCTATTTCATGAGGTGAAGAAGGATTGAAGCTGGGAGGATGGCGATGGATCAGACAATTGGGTTGTAATTCTCCTTTCTATTAATAAAGCTCTTCAAGTTTTCTCCCATATGATTGTGAAATTGTGAAAGTTATCATTTGTGAATGCTATCATTTGTTCATTATATATCTGATTATGTAATGTTTATGTTGTAACAGATCACGATGCTTTGACGGTTCTTTGTTGTTGTACTTGTGTAGGTACTCTCCAAGTGTGTTAAGTGCGAGGAGGAGTTGCAGGATCTGCCAAAGGGGAGAGAGATCAAGCAAGGGATTAAGCAGAAGCTCCAGGTTGGTTCCATTATCTCTCTCTTATCTATTACACATAAGAAAAATCATTGAATTGCTTTAAACTATTGTTTCTAGGGTAGCTTCCAAACCTAGAGGGCTAGCATTCTTTAGGAATACTAGTTTTCCCATAAACAAATTGGTGACTCCACTGGGGAATGAACAGTGTTTGTTTGTTGTTATTGTTTGTTTTATGTTCAATTGGATAAACTATAGATAGAGTCTGAAGTCAGCCAGGTAGCCTTCGAACTGCTCTTGCTTTGCAATTTCATAGTAGATGAATGTTGTTTCAGTCAATCTTTGGTTTAGTTTATGAAGTAAAGTTTGACTTGCAAGCACATCTAGATGCCCTTTTGGTAGCTCAGTAACCTCTCAAGATATTCCATCATACTTTGCTTATCATTGTTCATCAAAACCTAGCTTAATTCATTGAAAACAACTCCACATTTGAGCCAAAACCCATTTCAGTTGCACTCCTTGGACCATCACACTGTCTTCCACTGTGACTCAGTATGCATAGCACCTCCCGAGTGTAGAAAGTGCGATGCATCTCAATTTTTGTGAAGTCTAGGTGCGATGATTGACTAAACTCTTTTTCCAACTAGAAATTGAGGGTTTTTTATTTTTTTTTAGTTTTATTTGGTTGTTTTGCTGCAAATGAACAATGCCTCTTTACTAAACCTTACTTGCATCACTTAGGTCAGCCTCAATTACATTAGGATTAGTGAATGTTTTGTGCATTTGTTCCTCATTTACAATCCTTTGTCGAAAAGTTGTTTTGATCGATTTGTTGCTTTGATACAAAAAGTCTCGTAATTGTCATTTTTTGTCGAAAAGAGAAGTGTCGTAAATTCTTCCTTCCCTTGATAATCGATTAAACTTGTCTTCATGTATTTGATTTGATTTGTTTATATTCAAAGTTTCGAAAGAATTTTTATTCAAAATTGAAAGTGTCGTTTTGAGTCTTCCTTTCCCTTTTGAAGAAGAAATTGTCGAAAATGTCATTTTGAGTGAAATATTTCAGATCTTTGCTGCATTTAGTTTTCTTTTTGCATCTTTCACATAAAGGAGAGCGAAAAAAATAAATGCATTTGCATTTAGAATTTTTTGATTTGAGTGTGAAAAGATGATTTGGGGAAATGCACTAGTGTGTGCTCTTTGCTCTTTGCTTAAAATCAATGTTATCTTCTTTCCCTAATAGCTAGGATTTTCATTGCTCAGATAAACAAAGATTGTTTATCATTGTAGATTGCATATTAGGAATAAACTAGTATTCCTAAAGAATTCTAGCCCTCTAGGTTTGACAGCTACCCTATAAACAACAATTTAAATAATTCAATGATTTTTCCTATGTGTAATAGATAAGAGAAAGATAATGGAACCAACCTGGAACTTTCTCTTAATCCCTTGCTTGCTCTCTCTCTCCTTTGGCAGATCCTGTAACTCCTCCTCATACTTAACATGCTTGGAGAGTACTTGCACAAGTACAACAACAAAGAACCATCAAAGCATCATGATCTATTACAACATAAACATTACAGAATCAGATATATAATGAACAAATGATAGCATTCAAAATTGGACAATCATATGGGAGAAAACTTAAAGAGCTTTATTAATAGAAAGGAGAATTACAACCCAATTGTCTAATCCAGTGCCATCCTCCTAGCTTCAATCCTTCTTCACCTCATGAAATAACAAGATCACTCCAACAAGAATACAATGCTCTCTCCTCAATGACAAACTATTAGCACTTACTTGTAATTCACAACATTTCAACCTCCTGATCTCTTGGATTGGCGATCCATTTATAGATGTTTGCAAGGGTGTGATTCATACTTGGGGTTTGATTAGTGCCATTTAACTTGTTACAATTGGTTCCACAAGGGAGGGGATTGGATATGGTTTCCTAGTTCCCTTGTTCATCCTTGAGCGAATTCAGAGAGGCATGTGGCACAGGAGAAATTTCTAGAAGATTCCATGAGAAACCAACTAACAAACTGTTCCAGAAATTTGTCCATCCTTGCCCATAGCACCCTATAGAAGGCCTAAATAGTATGCATCGCACCCTGGCAGTATACCATTCAGTATGCATCACACTTTGCCAGTGGAGTAATCAGTATGGTTCAATTTAGGCAATGTTTGGATGGTTTCTTAGATGGAACTTTTGGGGAATGATGTGTTCAGATGACTATGTTCCTTTAGGGTATGAAACAACTCTTTTAGGGGTTGATTAGCCCTAATACTTCAACATATAAGTTTTGGGTTGATGTGCCCAAATATGTCTATAACAGTTTCCCCCTAAAGCATGAGGTCGTAAATATTCATCTCGGGTGAAATGATTTATCATGAGGATCTGAAGTTTTGAACTAGAAGGTGACCTGCATAAGTTACAATACAATACATCATCATAATATGATTTTCATGATCCAACTGAGGGAGGCATTCCCATGCTTAGCTTTATAAATTTCATTTCATGTACATAGATCAGATAGTCGTCTGCAGATATAGACTCGTCATTCTACAGATATAGAGTCGCAATCCATGATTAGGATGACCATCTGTGTAGACCCTTTGTACATTTGATGTTTTTATATCCCTGAATATATCACAGCCCGGATCGATGAAACTAGATCTGGGGTCCTCAAACTTGTTCAATCTTTGCTCGATGTACAAGTCAAACCATGCGAAGAGATGTTCTGAAGTCCAACATGGAAAGACATCATCTGATTACCAGCCAATGATGTGAGCTGTTAACAGACATGAGAGGAATCACCGATAATGATAATGATCCTCAAGGTACTATAGTACAATTCACGTGGTGTGAATACATGATCTGATGTTGAACACCACACAAAATCTTTTGGTCGAAGGCCATTGATGTCAACCTGTCGCCGGAAGTGAGAAACGTGCCATTGATGTATGCAAGATTCAAAGCACTTAAAGGGTTGTTTCTAAGTCAACTTCTTGGATAATGAGCTGATGTCAACAAGAAGTGAATCATCATAGGAGGCCCTTGATGTATCCCACATCTACGACACAAAACGAAGCAAATGATTTCTGGAGGTGAAAATGAACTGACGACACAAGCTTCAGGAATGGCGGTCATGAAAAATGAAGGTTGGAGGTATTGCAGTGTATAGGACATTAACTGGATGGTGATCTCCCAACTGAATGACTTCTATTGAACATGTCGGCGACACTAAGATGACTTGGAAGTGTTAACCCCAAAATATGGATAGTGTGAAAGACCAATGGTATGATGACTGATGAACGGAATAACCCAACCCAATTCAATAATGGAGATGAAGTGAAAGTGTCATGTTCAAGAGAAACTTGCTACCATAAATTCTTAAAGTTTTTCCCGTTTTTCCCCATTCATTGCTGACTAGTACCTATTTATTTTTGTCAAGCTTGAGGAGGATAACATATGCATGTTCTATAATTTTCCCTTTGGGAAAACCTGTTGCTATTTAATATTTTAACGAGTCTAGCGACAGTGAAACTTGGTCTCGTCTAGATGGACAAGTTTGTTGCTATTATTTTAACGAGTTTAACGACAAGGATAACTCGGTCCTTTTCATGTTTAGAGAGTTTGAAAAGGGGCAAAAATAAAACTCCATGAGTTCTTTTTCGTAAAGTAATCCCTCAGTTCCAAAAAAAGGATAAAATAATACAGGAGGGATGACATTTCCAATACTTTAATGAGCTGGAAAAGACAAGCGCTCGACAATATTTTCATGTTTAACAAGTTTGAAAAGGGTTTAAAGAGGACTATATTTTGAGGAACGAGTGGTGTCTAGGGTAGCAACTGGTTCTCGTGATGTTGGAACTTCTCAAAACATGTTGATTTATGTGAAGAGGTTGGCTAATAACACCACTCATTGCAACTGTTCCTCAAAAAGGGTAAAACAACCAAGTGAAAGCGTATGATCGGCCAAAGGGATGGTGGCGATGGGATGAATATAACCAGGGCTCAAAAGGCTGATAGAATGACAATCACAAGGGTTAAAAATTGAAAATGGGTTCATTTTTTGACAAGATTGAACCATAGGGAACTATGCTTGGATTCAGTTTCATGTTTACACAAGCTTGAAATCAAAAACTATGCTTAGATTTAGTTTCATTTTTACACAAGCTCAAAAAGAAAAAACTATGCTTGAAAATGGTTTGTATGCCCCCAGCATGATGAAAGGGAGTGTCTCCTGTAATGAGATGGAAGTCACTACGGTGAACCAGGACGGTTATCCAACACCTTTTTGACCTCATCCAGATAGAGAAAGGTGAATGGGGTGATTCCCTTCACATAACCTACATGGAAACTTAACTTTTACCATTAGGTGCATGCCCCCCAAGCTTCATTACATTTACCTAAGTAGACTACTCATGGCTATTAGGTGGATGGAATGAAGGTTCTTTATGAGATCAAGTGAAAGACTCGACTGAGATTTTATGAGATCTAATCAAAGACTTGACTTGGAACTTTGCTCCAGGGGTCCTTGTTTCATTTTTTAATGAGCTTGACACAAGCCAAGGAACTATGCTCAGATTCCTTGTTTCATTTCTTAACGAGCTTGACACAAGACAAGGAAATCTGCTCAGATTCCTTGTTTCATTTTTTAACGAGCTTGACACAAGAATCTCAGCAGAGTTTGTTTTTCATTCCCCTGTAGGTTATGTGAAGGGAATCACCCCATTCACCTTTGTCTATCTGGATAAGCCAAATAGGTGTTGGATAACCATCCTACTTCACCAAAGTGACTTCCATCTGGTTATGGGAGACTCTCCCATTCATCATGCTAGGGGCATGCAAACTAATTTCAAGCATAGTTTTTCATTTCGAGCTTGTGTAAACATGAAACCAAACCCAAGCATAGTTCCCTATGGTTCAAGCTTGTCTTAAAATGAACCCATTTCCATTTTTAACCCTTATGATTGCCATTCTATCAGCCTTTTCTATCAGATGAGCCTTGTTTTTTCGTTCCATCACCACCATCTCTTTGGCCGATCATACGCTTTCACTTGCTTGTTTTACCCTTGTTGAGGGACAGTTGCAATGAATGGTTTTATTAGCCAGCCTCTTCACATAAATCAACATGTTTTGAGAGGTTCCAACATCACTGAAACTAGTTGCTACCCTAGACACCACTCATTCCTCAAAATAAAGTCCTCTTTAAACCCTTTTCAGACTTGTTAAACATGAAAATATTGTCGAGCGCTTGTCCTTTCCAGCTCATTAACGTATTGGAAATGTCATCCCTCCTGTGTTATTTTATCCTTTTTTGGACCTGAGGGATTACTTTACGAAAAAGAAATTATGGAGTTTTCTTTTCATCCCTTTTCAAACACTCTAAAAATGAAAAGGACCGAGTTATCCTTGTCGTTAAACTCATTAAAATAATAGTGACAAACTTGTCCATCCAGTCGAGACTGAGTTTCATTGTCGCTAGACTCGTTAAAATATAAATAGCGACAAGCTTGCCCGAAGGGCGAATTATAGAACAAGCATATGTTATCCTCCTTAAGCTTGACAAAAATAAAGAGGTATTGCTTCACAATGACTAGGGAAAAAGGGAAAAAACTTGAAGAATTTATGGTAGCAAGTCGCTCTTGAACATGACACCTTCACTTCATCTCCACTATTGAGTTGGGTTGGGTTATTCCATTCATCGGTCAACACACCATTGGTCTTTCATACCATCCATCTTTTGCGGTTAATGCTACCAATTCATCTCAGTGTCACCAACATGTTCAAGAGAATTCATTCAGTTGAGAGATCACCATCCAGTTAATGTCTCATACACTGCAATACCTCCTACCTTCATTTTTTCATGACCACCATTCCTGAACCTTGTGTCATCAGTTCATTTTCACCTCCAGAAATCATTTTCTTCATTTTGTGTCGTAGATGTGGGATACATCAAGGCCCTCCTACGATGATTCACTTCTTGTCGACATCAGCTCATTATCCAAGAAGTTCACTTAGAAACAACCCTTTCAGTGCTTTGAAGCTTGCATACATTAATGGCAAGTCTTTCACTTTCGGTGACAGGTTCACATCAATGGCTTTCGACTGAAAGATTTTGCGTGGTGTTTGACATCGGATCATGTATTCACACCACGTGAATTGTATTGTAGTACCTTGAGGATAATTATCATTATCGGTGATCCCTCTCGCGTTTTTTAACATCTCACATCATTGGCTGGTAATCAAGCGATGTCTTTCCATGTTCGACTTAAAAACATCTCTTCACATGGTTTGACTTGTACATCGGGTGAAGATTGAACGATTTTGAAGACCCCAGATCTAGTTTCATCCATTCGAGTTGCGATATATTCAGGGATATAAAAATATCAAACGTACAAAGGCTCTACACAGATGGTCATCCTAATCATGGATTGCAACTCTATATTTGCAGAATCATGAGTCTGTATCTGTAGACGACTATCTGATCTACATACATGAAATGAAATTTATAAAGTTGAGCTTGGGAATGCCTCCCTTAGCTGGATCATGAAAATCATATTATGATGATGTATTGTATTGTAACTTATGCAAGTCACCTTCTATTTCGAAACTTTGGATCCTCATGATAAAGCATTTCACCCTACATGAATATTTACGACCTCATGCTTTAGGGGGAAACTGTTATAGACATATTTGGGCACATCAACCCCAAACTTATATGTTGATGTATTAGGGCTCATCAACCCCTAAAAGAGTTGTTTCATACCCTAAAGGAACATAGTCATCTAAATACATCCTTCCCAAAAAGTTCCACCTAAGAAACCATCTAGAAATTGCCTAAATTGAACCATACTGACTGCTCAACTGGCAAAGTGTGATGCATACTAAGTGGTACACTGCCAGGGTGTGATGCATACTGTTTAGGCCTTCTATAGGGTGTGATGGGCAAGAATGGACAAATTTCTGGGATAGTTTGTTAGTTGGTTGCTCATGGAATCTTCTAGACACTTCTCCTCTGCCACTTGCCTCTCTGAATTCGCCCAAGGATGAATAAGGGATCTAGGAAAATATCTCCAATCCCTTCTCTTGTGGAACCAATTGTAACGAGTGGAATGACACTAATAAAACCCCATGGATGACTCACACCCTTGCAAACATCTATAAATGGATCTCCAATCCAAGAGATAAAAGGCTGGAATATTGAGAATTGCAAGGAAGTGTTGATAGTTTGTCATTGAGGAGAGAGCATTGTATTCTTGTTGGTGTGATCTTGCTATTTCATGAGGTGAAGAAGGATTGAAGCTGGGAGGATGGCGCTAGATCAGACAACTGGGTTGTAATTCTCCTTTTTATTAATAAAACTCTTCAATTTTTCTCCCATATGATTGTGCAATTGTGCATGTTATCATTTGTGAATGCTATCATTTGTTCATTATATATCTGATTCTGTAATGTTTATGTTGTAATAGATCACGATGCTTTGAAGGTTCTTTGTTGCTGTACTTATGTAGGTATTCTCCAAGTGTGTTAATTCCGGGGAGGAGTTGTAGGATCTACCAAAGGGGAGAGAGATCAAGCAAGGGATTAAGCGGAAGTTCCAAGTTGGTTCCATTATCTCTCTCTTAGCTGTTACACATAGGAAAAATCATTGAGTTTCTTTAAATTGTTGTTTCTAGGGTAGCAGCCAAACCTAGTGGGCTAGCATTCTTTAGGAATACTAGTTTTCCCAGAAACAGAGAGAGCCCTCTCTCGACCTGGTAGGGCTAGCTACCAGGTTAAGTTTGGTTTGTGGTTATCT
The DNA here is from genome assembly GCA_000404065.3 of Pinus taeda. Lineage (NCBI taxonomy): Eukaryota > Viridiplantae > Streptophyta > Pinopsida > Pinales > Pinaceae > Pinus > Pinus taeda. Next base: position 14,141 of record APFE030184238.1, read on the forward strand.
TAGGATTGTCTTTATTTAGACTGAGGTCAATCCAGGCTCTAACATAGTGGCAACCATATTGGGGAAGAAAATTTCATTATACCCTCGTATTACTAAGAAGCTCTGAACTTTTGGATAATAAGTTTAGAATTCATTAGGCTGAAAAGTGGAAAGTTGTAAAGCAATATAAAAATCTTGAGAACTCTGAACACACTGGCTTCAAGAAGATACACGAGGTCCAATCCTGATCTGGATCCTCCTCCCGTATTTGAAAATCCTAATCTCATTCTGCAAATACTCAGACAAGAAAGTTCACCAAGTCCTAGATCTGTTTTTAGATTTCACTCATGCCCTGTTGAGTGGTTGTTCCTTCAAGATCTCCCTTTTGACGAATATTTTGGTCTCTCTATGTTTAGAACCACATTTGATAGTGAATTGTTGGACATAGTCCTGAATCCAGAATTCACAAGAGAACTTGAAATCCAACGACCTAACTTGTTAAGTAATCGAAACCTTCAGAATTCCTCTTAGTCATCCCTCGCCACTGATAGCCTCCCTGAACTCTCTGACACAGCCTCAACATCTTTTGCCTCACCATCATTTCCCCATATTTCTGAAAATCGTCCCTCATCTTCATTCATAGCTTCACTCCCTTATCAGCCTAACACTACCCCTCAAACACCCATCACCTATGTTACATCAACTGCCCTTGTTGTCCCAAATCCCCCAGTTTTCCCAACACCAGTTTCAAATCCACCTCGATCCATGGCTGCCATATATGCACCCCTTGTTCTACCTCAGAATATGGATGATATGCCCGCTGATTACCAAAGTAAGATACCTCTTTTCGATGCCACTCAAAGTATTACAGTGCAGCAACATGTTGACAAGATGAATGACTTCTTTGACCTTCATGAGGTAGATGCAGAAAATGTGTCTATGAGATTATTTGTACAGAGTTTTGGAGGCAAGGTTCGAAAGTGGTTCAGAGCATTACCAACGGCCTCTATCAATACTTTACCAGTTCTACATAGATAATTCCTAGACCGGTGGGAGCTAAAGAAGAACCCACTCCAAATTCTATATGAGTATGAAAATATCAAATGGAATGTGGGTGAAAGTGTGCAAGATTATTGTGTAAGGTTCAATGTAGTTTATAATGTTATTCCGGCCGACATTAAACCACCAATGGGGTTAGCATTGATCAAATTTCTAGATGGTTTTGATGCTGATATGGCATATTAGTTGCGACAAAGAGATCCTACCACACTTGAAGATATGCAAAAGAAGGCTATGAGTGTAGAAGAAAATATGTTGGCCAAAAGAGTAAGAATGAAAACTGAAAAGAAGGTGACTACAAAGGAAGAAGAATCTTCCTCAGATGTTAAAGCAGATAACTTACTCTGAAAAATTGAGAAGATGTTTAATCGGTTGACAGTTGTAGATAAGCCTGAAACAACAATTAGAAATCCAAACTTCAAAGGATAGAAGCAGCCCCAATTCAGGATTAAACAAAGGGAGCAAAAGGCACAATATCAGTCATCACAACAACAACAGGTCAGAACTCTGTTGCAACAAAACTATGTGCATGGAATAGAGGATGAATATGATGATGATTCAGTGGTTGAGGCAAATCATTTCTTTACTGTTGATGGTTTTCCCATCTTTGTCACCAAGGATGAAGAATATTTGGAGGTTACAAATGCCCAAAGGGATGAAGACTACATACTAGAAAATGAGGTAGTTTTGGAGGATGACTCGGATGACTATCAGTGAGGATATATGAATCCATTGACAGCATAGCAAAAACAATATTCATTGAGAAGTAGAGATGTACCAGTCAGCCCAATTCAAAAGAGAAAGGAAGCGCAACCCAAAAATGACTCCTCAAACATTCAGAAGAAATGGAAACAACCTACTGACCTGACTTCCAGCAAAGGACCATCTGCAAATAGCATTGCCAACGAGAAGAACAATCAACAAGGTGCAGAAAAAGAAAGAGTCAAAAAGAAGGACCTTCCAGTCAAAGAGGTAGATAAAGTTTATGCTTTTAGTTTAGAAAATGAGATTGCTAAATTAAAAGTTTCAATTCCTTTAACTGAGTTGATTAAGAACAACAACTATAAACACCAGGTGTCCAAAATTTTGCATATAGATCCTTTATCTGATATGGTCAATGTAGAAAATGATCATCCTGAGCTCATTTTTCACCCTGCTTTAGAAGGCCAGTCTGAGGATAGTGAAGTTCCTCCATTTTATATAAGCCTTAGACTGTAGGTTTTAACCCCGTACAAAAATTACCTGCATACGAATTCTAAATCACAGGAAAAATAAAAATGCGAGAGCATAACACATAAAACACATATACACAGAGATTTTCCACTGGATCTCAAAATTGAGACTACCAGCTTGATTTTTCATTATGTTCCTTTCAATGTTACAATACATATGTATACATGCTGAAGCATCCAATACCATGGACTGAAAAACCATCACGTCCAATACCATGGACCAAAAAACCATCAATCCAATACCATGGACCGAAAACCATCGCGTCCAAAAAACGTGCGAAAATCATGCACAAAAACATAGGTGGGTCCGCCCAACCTAACATAGGGTCCAAAACCAAAATTTTCCAGGGCGCTGCCTCAGACCCCATAATGTGGGGTTACGGGTACCCCTCGAACCCCCTGTTAACTATGTGGAAAGAATATAACACAACCCAACAATCTCTCACTTGTTGTTTTCTTTCCATAGGGGGCCACAGGAGAGCTTAGTCATTTTTCCAGCCCTGAAACGCCCATTGTTTCTCTACACCAAGAGAACGTCTCAGAGCTCACAGATTTTGTCAATGCATCTGCAGTATTCTTAAAAGTGTCCTCCTTTACCAGCAACACCTTTTTTTCTTCTATCATATCCCTCACAAAGTGATACTGAACATCAATGTGCTTTGTCTTTGAATGATAAGCAGGTTCTTTGCCAATAAAATTTCACTTTGGCTGTCACAGTCTATCCTTATAGCTCCCTGTACTAACCCCATACTTGAACACAATCTCTGCAACCAAACTGCTTCCTTGCTTGCATGAGTGGCTGCCATGTATTCTGCCGCTGTAGTTGATAGTGCCACTACAGATTGTTTCTTACTCATCCAACTGACTGCACCTCCAAATAGGTTAAACACATACCCACTTGTAGATCTTCTCTGATCCAGAGCTCCAGCCCAGTCTGCATCAACAAAGCCACGGATATCTAACACTCTGTCCAATCCTGGTCTTCCTTGGTAGCACAAACCATAATCACTAGTGCCACGCAAATACCTGAAATTCACTGCTGTCCAGCATTCCTTCCCTGGTTTTGACATAAACCTACTCAATACTCCCACTGCATGTGCAATGTCTGGTCTAGTACAGACCATTGCATACATCAAGCTATCGACAACACTTGCATATGGAACATGGGACATGTCCTCTTCCTCTTCTTGTGTCTTGGGACATTGCTCAGCAGATAACCTCACGCCTATAGGAATAGGAACCTTCACTGGTTTACTATCCTGCATATTAAACCTCTGCAGTATTGTCTCGACATACTTCCTCTGGTTTAACCAGAGCTTCCTCTTTTCCCGATCTTTTAATTTCCATGCCCAAAATATAGTTTGCAGCACCGAGATCTTTCATGTCGAATTTGGAGGACAATTGGGCTTTCAAATCCTGGATAATTTCTTTGTCATTTCCAACCAACAACATATCATCCACATACAAGACCAGATAAATAACACGGTCACCAATTAATTTAAAATACACACAATGATCTGCTTTGCTTCTGGTGAAGCCAAGTCCCCGTATAAAAGTATCAAATTTCTGATACCACATCCTTGGTGACTGTTTTAACCCATACAGAGACTTCTTTAACTTGCATACCAGTTCTTTCTTACCCTTCACCGCAAAGACTTCAAGTTGCTTCATGTAGATTTCCTCTTCCAAATCCCCATGAAGAAATGTTGTCTTCACATCCATCTGTTCTACCTCAAAATCAAAAGCAGCAGCAACATATAAAAGTAATCTAGTAGAAGTTACCTTGGTAATAGGAGAACAAATATCACCAAAATCAATTCTCGGCACCTGGGAATAACCTTTTGCTACCAACCGAGCTTTATATTTCTCCACCTTTCCTTCTGCATTTGTCTTCTTCTTGAACACCCATTTGCTGCCAATGGGTTTCCTTCCAGCCGGCAACTCCACCAGATCCCAAGCCTCATTTTTGTGCAAAGATGCCATTTCATCAACCATGGCCTCTTTCCAGAGTTTTCCATCCTCTGAATCCACTGCTTCCTTCACAGTTCTGGGATCATCATTAGTAACAGGCAAAGCAAAGTTTGAACAGAAAGCAGATGGACTATACCTTTCTGCTGGCTGCCTTCTTTCTCGAACTGATCTTCTCACAGCCGGAGTTTGTGGCTTTTCATCTTCTGATTCCTCCTCTACTATAGAGTCTAATTCGTCCTCCTTTAGTTCAAACTCTATCTTCACAGGTTCCTTTGGTTGGACTTCATGTTTAATAACATCTTTCACCTCTCTGAACACCACATCTCGACTGTACACAACCTTCCTTGTACTGGGTTCCAAAGCTTATAACCCTTTAAACCATCCTTATACCCAATAAAGATGCACTTTTCAGATTTGCTATCCAACTTGGTTCATTTCTCTTTGGAACATGTACATATGCATCACATCCAAATACCCGCAGATGTGAAAGAGAGGGTTTCTTACCAGTCCATACTTCTTGTGGAGTCTTATCCTCCAACGCTGATGAAGGTGACCTGTTGACCAAGTAACATGCAGTATCCACCGCCTCTGCCCAGAATTCCTGTCCTAACCCGGCACCACTGAG
>APFE030184241.1:0-11449 GCA_000404065.3 Pinus taeda
TCCTTCCTAAAAGACAAGATAGATCCTCTTTTGGTGACTTAGGAATAATGCATGTTATAATGTGATTTTTAAGTTAATCTCCAAAATCATTGCTAGAAGGTTAAAGCCTATCATGAGAATTTTTATTGTAGATGACGGTTTGGTTTTGTTCAGAACAAGAATATTCATGATGTTCTTGTTGTAGCCCAAGCTATGTTTCATTATGTAAAGAGATCAAATATTAGTGTGGCAATTCTAAAACTTGGTTTGTCTAAGGTGTATGATAGGTTCAAATAGAACTTTTCGTAACTATTTCACTTACAATTAGGGATGGTTTTGTTGGTGGTGAATAGGATTATGGTCTTGCATTCAATCCATTTCTTTTGTTATTCTCATCAACAAAGCTCCTTCTAGTTTTTTCCAAGCATCTCGCGGCTCCATCAGGGGTGTACGTTATCCCCTTTTTTATTCTAATCGTTACAGAAGCTTAAAGTAAGCTTATTGTGCACTCTCATTCTCTCAAGAAGTTACATGGGATTAAGATTTCAAATAACGTGAGGGTATCACACCCACTGTTTGTAGATGATGTTCATTGTTGTGTTTAGGGAGCATGGTTGGACCTACCTTCCCATAAAAAGTCCATTGATATTTTTTGCAAGGCCACAAGTATGGAAATTAATATTTCAAAGTCATGCTTGATTTGTCATTTCCTTTATAATCTATTTAGGATGTAGATGGGTTCCCTTTTTCCTTTCCCTCAAAAGTATTTGGATGATGGGTTCAAATAATTAGGGTTGTTTTTTAAGCCTAATAACTTTAGGGTGGCAAACTAGTTATGGTTGGTCAGGAAGGTAGAAGCTAGAGTGTTAGTCTAAGCTTTTAGATTATAGTCCCATTGGGAAGGTTGGTCCTTTTGAAGTCAGTTTTGGAGAGTATACTGATATTCTAGACATTTATTGTTGTAGTCCCAAAATGTTTCCTATCCAAAATTTACAAAATCAATTTTCATTTCCTATGGATAGGGGCCAAAAATTCTGAAGGAATAATGATGGTTAAATGGTTGCAAGTTGCATCCCCCAAGGAGTTGGGTGGTTTGGGATTAAAGAAAAACTTTCCTTTTTATCAATATTTATCTGGAAGAATTCTTTGGAGGTTATCTCTAGGTAATTCTCTTTGGGGTAGGGTTACACAGGCTAAATAATTTTGGAGTGCGACATTGGCTTAATGGATTTACTTTCCATGTAAATATGTAAGACGATCTATTGTTTGGAATTATTTCGTGTCAACCATCCCGTTGTATCTTTTCTAGCACTTATAACAAAAGTGCTTCAAGAGATATAGAAATCTTCCTAGAGACAACCTCTAGGTTGATTGTAGACCAGTGCCTAGGACATATTAAGAGAGGAGTTCTATGGAGATTATCTGTGGAATTATTGCTGCACTCTAATTGTCACTTGGATTTTAAAAATATAATAAAAGGGGGCTTGGTTCAATAACCCTTCATCAACGTGAACTCAAACAAATACATGGATCTGAATATACAGGGGGTAAATCAGGCCCATCTCAAAGAGGAATGTCTTGTACTGGTGGTCGACACACAACAATAGGCAGCTTCAATATTGGTGTTGCACTAAAGGTGAAAATGAGGAAGGAACAAAGTGAAATTGATGCAAAGGGTTGGAGAGAACACATAATCCTAACATAATATCAAGTAGAAGTAAGGGAGACTGAAGATGTGGAAAGGTAGAAATAGTGGAGCACTAATTAAGGTCCCAATCTCTATACACCATGAGTACATTTATCACCAACTGATATTATTAAATTTATGCACATTACAGGTACATAAGTAAATTTGTAGCTAACAAAGGTATTGCTACTACTTAGCTAAAAATATATAATCATGAATTAGAGTGAAACTGACAACTTCATTACACTATTTTAGATGGAGAAAAATATATATGAAATGAGATTTACAGAGGGGAAAACATACTGCAAATTTCTATGCTTAGAATCACCAAAGAGTTTAATTAATCTTGAAAATGAGTCCCATCCACCAGTCCATTACATTTATCAGTGTATCGCTCAAGTCCCTCATGAACAGGCAATTAGAACCAAAAGTGGAATCACAGAATTTGGACCCCTCGGGTGCAGAATTTTGGAACCTCTATTAAGCCTTTCTTCCCTCTATTTATAAGGAGAGGGGAAGCTTTGAATCAATAGTTTACAATAATATCTCCACCTGAGCTTTAGTTGTCTCACAAACTAGCTGTCTCAGCGTGCAAAGGCCTATTGCCCAAAAAAATGTCATTCAGATTTGATTCCGTTCTTGGAAATATAGAAATTATAGAATAATAAGAAACGGAAAATAGAATGATGATGAGAGGAAAATATATCCACGTTATCTCTGTGATGACCTCGGATCAAACCATGCCTCTATGCTAATGTGCCTCTCCTGCTACTCGGTCAGTTCTCATCGCTTCTGCCTTAATTTCCTGACTTCCCAATACCTCCCTTCAATACGTCGGTTGCTGATCCATTACTTTGTTAAAGCTCTGTATCACGTTTCTGCCACATTACACCTCATACTCTCTTAGCCATTTTCATGTCGCTTTCAGTCTTAACAGCTTTAGTTCTTCACTTACAAGAACCGGGAGTGATCACCCATGATGGTCATAACAAGTCATAAGCACATATGCCAACTCATTTATCCCCTTAACTTCTTTAACATTCTACCAGAACTCAACATTCCCTTCCAAGCAATTATACAGTTGTATCGGATCTCAAGCCGTTTGGGAACTTTAGACTGAACATGCTTTAAAAAACTATGAACATCGATCTTCGATTGGGCCCCCCTGCCTTAGCCCCAAGGGCTTAGGTGGAAACTATACGATAGGAGCGTGGGACGAGGTTCAATTCTTTTGAATACTACATTATAAGCAATCCCAATGCATAATACATAGGACCATACCACATATGTGCCTGGGCCCCTTTGCAATAACAAAATTCGGAGATCGAGGACTTCTAATCCTTGCCTTTGGTACACCCTCCGAAAACTTGAAACATGTGATGTGCGACGTGTGATGACCCACGTGGAAAGAGAATAGGCGTGGGACCACGCCAGATTTTAACGTATAAAATCTTTGTTAAACCTTTTTTGCCTTATAAAAAACCTTTATTGACTCCTCCACCCAACCATTGGTTTCAATACATTAGGCACATATATTTATGTGACCCACCTTATGCCACCTATCCACCTCGTTTTGGGACCACGATATCGAGAGTTTCTCGGATATGCATATTGGAAGAAATCCCCAATACACTCCTTTATGAAACTTATATATCGCATTGTTTGTGATCATCGATTTTCCATGCCCTACGATATTGCGAGACCTCTGATATTGCGATTGTCAATTTTACACCTAAAGTCATCCTCTGCCATGTGTCACCTTGATTTGGCCCCTGATGACCCTTGAAAATTCTAGGTCTGCATGCCACATGTCTTCCGTACTGCCACTTCATGGTGATGTCAGATGACACGTGGCTTTATTAAAACCAATAGTATTTTTCCACGTGGCCCTCTAGAAGAGAGAGAAAAGGCCCGACTACCCTTGGTTTTTCACAAAGATCCTTTATAGATCGTTTCTAGGCATCCCTTGGCAATTTACACTATCGACACTTTTTCCCGCAATTCCTTTATGTTGGTCACTTTAAGATCGTCAATTGTCGACTTGTGATAATTCTTGTGCTATGCGATTGTCAATCGTTGATTTGAGATATCAGCGATCATTGATCACTGATTTTCTTTGTTACGTGAGGCATCAATATGTCATGTTTCCTAATTCTCCGATCACTAATCTCCGATATCAGACCTCTGCTTCCCTTTTTCCAAGGCTTGATACCCTTAGAATTCAACTAGTCATATCTTTTGATCCAGAAGTCCATTTTTGGACTTCTACATACCATTAGAAAGCTTATTCTGAGCACTATCCAATGGAGAGGGCCTAATTTAGCTTTGACTAATCTTATGGCTTAGAATATGGATATTAAAATTTCTATTCTTTTGCATCCTTTTGATAGTTGAAAAAACATTTTGTAGTGAGTGGAAACACATCCCATTTGTTGGAGGTTGGGTATTTTTAAGGGAGTGGGACAATAATAATGTTGAAATTGGGAGAGATCCTTTGTTGGGTGCTAGAGATGAGTATAGATTCTCCGCCTCCCTCCTTTAGGAAGTTTGTTAGGAAAGTATTTTTATTCTGAGTGATGTTAATGCATAGTCCCCCCAAATCAAAGGCAAGCAAGGGTGCAAGCCAGTGCATTCCATTGGTGTTATTGTGGAAGAGGTGATTGAGTTGGATTAAATCATCAATCTGTTGGTGTCTAATTTCATTCTTCTTTGAGAAGAATATTTTGATATGTCATGTCAGTCTAAAAAATCCTTGCATTGGTGAATTTATAGCCAAGATGTGGTACAAACTTTGGTTTGAAGAAATATTTGAAGGTCAAAAGAAATGGTGGTGAAGCCTAGTTTAGAAGATCAAGGTGCCTCTTAAATCAAAATTTCTCTTTGGTTAGCTCTAAATGTTAGTTCGTTAACATGGGAGGTGATACTTAAAAGATGTTGGATCAATCCTAGCAAGTGTCTTGTTTGCAAAATGTAGGTGGAATAATCTAGTCATATCTTCATTTGGTGGAATTATTATCTACATGTTGAAAGGATAATTTGATGGGAGTTCAATCCCAAGATTGTATAATTTATCTATAGCTGAATGTTAGTTTTTATGTGCTAATTTCAACTTCAGATGTAAAAACAAATGTTTGTCAATTGCTTCATGTGTATAGGTTTTCTTAGGTGTTTGTGAATCAAAACAGGTAAATTTATGTCAAGTTTTATGTTAGAATAATGAGCAGAATAGCAAGAAAGACAAGTGTTGAAAAAAAAAAAGTAAATGCACAACAAACCATCAATAAAAACACTTAACACAATGTTTTGAAAAAGGAGTTCATCCCTCCTGGGCTACATCTCCTTGGTCCAACTTCCATGGCTTGGGCCTCTATATCTACTCAAAATAGAAAAAAGTACAGCTTAAAATCCTCTACAGCTCCTGCAACCTACTTCAATGGACTCAAAGCATCCAAAAACTCCAAAGTTGACTCTCCAAACTCTGCAAATGGACTACAATTATTCTGGGCTCGATCTCCTTTCCTAGTGGCCCTAAGCTTCCTTAAACTTCAACGTGGAAAAATCACATACAAAAGTGCCTCTTTGCCTTTTAAACCTATTCGTTCAAAATGTCGAAATTAGCTAGGAACACCTTTTCCTCGACTCAATTTGGTCAAAAAATGCTCCAGTTATGAATCAGATAGGTTTTCCCCTAGAAATCCTCCACTAAAACTGGAGGAACTCTAGTTAAGGCTGCCAAATCTGGAGTTGGGGCAAAATTTGTCAGAAACCTTCAAAAACACTGCCAGATTTAACTATGAGTCAATTAAGAGGATTAATTAAATGTTAATCCCGAATTATCACTAACCGATACCCTCGACGATTAATGAGGAGGCGGACGCATGGGCGATTTAGTGGTGGTTAGGCTATTAATCCGCGCGGTTTCGAACCCGTTTACCATAGCCGTTGTGGTGTTCACATGTGCTGATTATGAATGTTAAAATTCAAGTATTTGTAGCCACTGATAGTTAGCATTAACCATGACCGCTTCGTGGGTTGGTGTGTTGACATGGAGGGTTGGCTTGCGGGCTAGCCCTCCTAACCACCAATCCTTAAACCATTAGACTTTAAATATATGTGGTGAAGTATAAGGTTAAGAAACAAGCGATAGGGGAGACGGTTATGTCACGGGCACTATGGAGAGGAGGTCATGGGGTCGAACCTAAAAATATTAATACCCCATCGTAGGGGCACGTGGTGGCCTCTAGGCTTGCCACATGTTGCCTTCTAATTGGTCCACCTTGACCACGATTGTCCAATGCTGCGCTGCCACTTGTCAACCTATAATTCACCCACATGTATGGGAATATTCCAATGAATATTATCCTTGCTGACTAGGATTTATGGATGTCCAGTCAGCATCCCAGTCAACCTATACCAAAATTTTGCTTATTTGGTGAAACAGTTGGCGAGCTCTAACTTTCTCATACGAACTCTATTTTGAAAAAAACGAGTTGCATTGGGATAGTTTTGCCAAGATGGATGCGGTCGTTCAGGTTTCGATCAATTACGAGCACTTTTAGTTTTGAGCTAATTCTTTCCCCTAATCCAAATTTCGATCACTCCTTCCCACTAACGGGCTTTTGGACCCACAAAAGTTGGTTATCTGATGAGAGTTGAATACTCTTCTCCTTCCCAAGTTCTATCAATTGATTATACTTGAAAAGTCTCCATGCGAACCACTTGGGTTCATTGACATTCCTTGCCTTAGAAATGGCTTGGCTCTTCAACCACTGTTCTCATTTTGCTTCTAACCCAATCCAACACTGGTTGGACACTTTTTGGCTGAAAAATACCTTTTTTGTACGACATCGATCCCTTGGTGCTTGGAAAACGGATACAATTTGATAGTCTTCCCACTGAGAATCTTGGCATCAACACATACAACGGTCTACAATGGCTGCAAATTTTTGTTATCTCATCCATTTTTTCTTCTTGCCTCTATCATCCTCCAGTTGAACATGCTACTCATGTCATGATTTGAGAATGAAAGCTAAGCATGAGCATCTTGCTCAAGAATGGACCTTCCAAAATCATGCGACATCTTTTCACAATACAACCATTAAATGGAAAAACACATTATGCAACAATAGCAAATTGACGACCTCTTATTTTGCTCCTTCAAGGCAACAATTGTCACATCATGTAACATCGCCATGTACTCTTGCATCTTGGTGTACAAACCATCAACTAACACAAGTCGATAAAACATCATCGACTAAACATAAGTCAACGAAACATACTTCTTCAAGCAACTGACTTGACTTGAGAGCCAAACATAAACATGTACATCAACTTGACAATTATTTGCATAAACAACATGAATTTCACATCTCATGCAATAATTTGTCAACATCTCCCTTTCATATGTGGATATAAAAACAACTCTTCCAAGTCGATATGACATACATGTGGCAACAATCGACACAATTTGACACTCATGCATGTATCCAAACACAATGAAACTAGCAACAATTCCACTGTTCACACACACACACAAAAACTCTAATGTATGTGTATAATTCTTCAACTCTCCCTCATGTATAATCACAAGTACAATAAGCCCAAAAACATGTATGAGTACATAAGAGTTGAATTGACAATTTTTCTGCAAATGAAGTGAGTAACATACCCCACTTTCACACACCTTTCTGACGAAAATATGCAACATCAAGAATTCATTCAAAATAAATGCATTCACATACAAACTTGTAACCACAAATTGCCTTCTTTGTTGCATTTAAGTGAGTCAGAAAGAACTCCACTTTCAACATCTCGCATCATACAAGTTGCATCGTACTTTCAATAGAAAAGTAATGCATTCGTAAGGCAAAGAAATGAATTTTTAAGGCAAAGTATTGCATCTATCAATGAAAGAAATGAAAGCCTTATTTGGTTAAGAAATCACACCACCTCTTACCAAACCATTTCCATGGCACTTATTTCAATTGCACGTCATCTAGTGAATCGTATTGACCCACATCAATTATGGAATCCTCTTTTTCATTCTTGCCAAAATCTCTCTCTACATTCTTCAAATGTCGTGGGTGAGTTGTTGCATACAAAGTCCAACATTTTTCTATGAGATGACCTTGCTTATGGCAATGAGTGAAAAACAATTACATCTTCTTTGCAACATGGTTTCCATTATCCAATGGACCTTTGTTTTTCTATCTCTTTTGTTTTGAAAGTTTCTTTTGTATGGCTATCCTCTTCCGATACCTCGAAAAAATATGGTTATTCAAACCACAAAAAGAACATGTAAATTCTCTCCAATTCTTATGTGAATAATTACCATGTTTATCATAATCAAAAGAAACTTGATTAAAGGCCGATTTATACCTCGCACATTCACCTTAGTCGCCTTCTTAAGGAGGTGAATTTGATGAAGTAGTGGCTCTCTTCAGGACACCAACAATGGTTTCGATGACCTTAGAGCTTTCAACATCCTCTTGTTTTCTCTTTCCACTAGTGGCATGCTTATGAGCATCTTCTTGCAAAGTGGGTATAAAAATTTTGCATTCCTCATGAACACAAACTTCACAAGCTTAAGGGTATGAACATGTAATGAAATTCCCTCTTGGAACATTTTCATGTGCCTCCTTGGCTTTGAAGAATTCTCCATCATGTTGTCCATAACCAAGACCCAAATACCTAAGCCTTTCCTCAACAACAATTGGCTCAACTATGCCTTGTGCATGTTTGCCTAACCCTTTACCTTCATAGCCCATACTCATAAATAATTTCAACCCTATTCCTCTAGTGTGTCTTTCAAAAGCACCAAAACATCCATTTTGAGAGGAAATTGAAGATAAACTTGAATATGATACCTCATGTTCATCCACATACTTGGATATGGTTTCCTTGGCATCATAGAGTAAAGTCTCCATCTCATGCATCTTTTCAAGAAGGTCTTGTTTATCCTCCTTCATGGCCATCAACTCCTCTTGAAGTATAGTCTTATCCTTCCTATCTTCAATCATCTCTTGCACCATATCTATCATGATGAAAAACTCTTGCAACATCTCTTCATCAAAGAATCTTGCTAAGGACGAGAGATTAGAAATGTCAGTTGTTGAAGTTGCCATCACATAAAATTGCACACTATTAATTCTCCTTGCAAAAATATTAATAAATGAAGAAAATAACCTTTTCTCTGATACCAAATTGATTTGTAGCTGAATGTTAGTTTTTTCTATGCTAATTTTAGCTTTAGATTTAAAAACAAATGCTTGTCCATTGCTTCATGTGCATAAGTTTTCTTAGGTGTCTCTGAATCAAAACAGGTAAATTTATGTCAAGTTTTATGTTAGAATCATGAGAAGAATAGCATGAAAGACAATTGTTGAATAGAAGCAAGTAATTTTACATAAAATCATAAATAAAAACACTAAACACAGTGTTTTGATAAAGGAGTTCACCCCTCCTAGGCTACAGCTCCTTGGTCTAGCTTCCATGGCTTGGGCCTCTGTATTTGCTCAAAATGGAAAAATGTATAGTTTACAATGCTCTACGGCTCTTGAAACCTACTTCAATGGACTCAGAGCATCAAAAAATGCCAAAGTTGACTCTCCAAACTCTGTAAATGGACTATAGTTATTCTATGCTTGACCTCCTTTCCTGGTGGTCCTAGGCTTCCTTAAACTTCAACGTGGAAAAATCACATATAGAAGTACCTCTCTACCTCTGAAACCTATTCCATTATGTTCAAAATGTTGAAATTATCTAGGAATACCTTTTCCAGAGCTCAATTTGGTTGAACAATGCTCCAGTTATGACTCAAACACTTTTTCCCCTAGAAATCCTCCACTAAAACAAGAGGAACTACAGTTAAGGCTGCCAAATCTGGAGTTGGGGCCGAATTTGTCAGAATCACCAAAAAAACCACCAGAATTAACTTTGATTTAATTAAGGTTAAGTAGGGATTAATAAAATGTTAATCCGGGATTAGCGTTAATCGTTACCCCCAGCAGTTAATGAGGAGGCGGACACATGGGTGGTTTAGTGGTAGTTAGGCTATTAATCCGCGCGGTTCCGAACCCGTTTACCGTAGCCATTACGGTGTTCACACGTGACAGTTATGAATTTTAACAGTCAAGTCTTCGTAGCCAGAGATAGTTAGCGTTAACTGTGACCGTGTCGTGGGTTGGTGTGTTCACATGGAGGGTTGGCCTGCGGGTTGGCCCTCCTAACTGCCAATCCTTAAACCATTACACTTTAAATATATCGGTGAAGTATAAGGTTAAGAAATAAGTGGTAGGGGAGAAGGTTATGTCGTAGGAACTATGGAGAGGAGGTCACGGGGTAGAACCCCAGTGCCTCCATAAAAAATTTAATACCCCATCGTAGGGGCATGTGGCGACCTCTAATCTTGCCATGTGTCACCTTCTAATTGGTCCACCTCGACCACGATTGTCCAATGCTGCACTGCCACTTGTCAACCTATAATTCGCCCACCTATACGAGAATATTCTCCTTATTGTCTGGTCTGTACAGATTCCTAGTCAGCATCCTTCTAATTGGTCCACCTCGACCACGATTGTCCAATGCTGCACTGCCACTTGTCAACCTATAATTCGCCCACCTATACGAGAATATTCTCCTTATTGTCTGGTCTGTACAGATTCCTAGTCAGCATCCCTATCAGCCTGTGCCAAAATTTTGCTTGTTTGATGAAACGGTCGAGCAGCTCTAACTTTCTCATACGAACTCCGTTTTGAATGAAACGAGTTGCATTGGGATCACTTTTCCAAGATAGGCGTGGTCATTCAGGTTTCAAGTGATTCCGGGAACTTTTATTTTTGAGCTAATTCTTGCCCCTAATCCAGATTCTAATCACTAGTCTTTCCAAAGCCTAGTTGACTATCTAAGTTCATGGCTCTTGGATGAATTTGTGAAAGGACTTGTTGGGTTGCCTTGTTTTGTTATTAGTTGTCTCTGGAGGGCTCACAATTTGAGTATATTCCAAAGCATTGAGCTCTCTCCTAAGTTTATTACTAGCACAATTCACTCTCTTTCAAATGAATTCAAATATGAATTGAATTCTAAAAATCCTAGGAAGCCAATTATGTTGGATTTAGATTATGATGTCCCTTAGGGATTCTTTGATGAGGTAGGTCATTCTCTGTTATGTAAGGTTGGATTTTTTATTTTCTTTAGTCATTCCCACTATATTTTTTGTAGACATTCTCCTAGGAGAGGCTCTAATAATAGGGTAGAGTTTGTTGCTCTTTATTTTCAGTTGGAAATAACCATAAAGAAGGATGTTAAAAAATTACAAATAATGGGAGATTCCAAGATGATGATTGAATGGGCCTCTCAAAGGGTCTCAATGAGTAATGCCAGACATGATCCCATTCCTAGAGACATCAAACATGCCATGCAAGATTTTGAATGAGTGTCTTCCCACCATATTCTCATTGAATTGAATGAAAACGTCGTTGCTCTCTCCAAAGAGGCTTTGTCTCTACCTTTCAGATTAGTTGGTCTCTGTGAGTTCATTAACACAAACGAAGTGGAGTCCATGGAGACCCTTCTCTAGTAGTTGTTATTTAGTGTTTTTTTTTATTTGTTGGCTATGATGGGTTTGTTTATATTTTTGTTCATTCTAGACATCTGATTCTTTGGACTGTAAACTTCAATTGTTTTTCATTATGTAGGATTGATAGTTTGATTTTGAGGATAACTAGGTTCAAATTTTGATTAGTCTTGATGTGAAGACCAGAACATGTATATATTCTCCTTTTG
>APFE030184242.1:0-32947 GCA_000404065.3 Pinus taeda
GGAGGGAGAGGGGCGGCGGGTTCGATCCACAATTTGTGCAGCAATATGTGTATTTGTTGGATGTGATTGATGCGACATATATATATGTAAAATATTTGTACAACTGGCCTAATATATTGATTCTACAAGGGGACTAGCTCCCCCTTTTCAAAATATATATATTTATCTTAGAAGAATCATAAATTTTAGAGTTTTTTTTGTGAAATTTCGAACATAGATTTATCGCAATTACAAGTTTGATGGGTAATCCCTACACAATTAAAGTGCTCTAATTTATTGAAATCACAAGCTTGATGGGTAACTTGTGCACAATCTAAGTGAATTTCTGATTTCTCAGTTTTCATAGATTTCAAATTCAATCACCCATTAAACTACGTCAAACAAACATGATCAAATATATTTAATTTAAATTTGTAGTCTAATTTTCACTACATTTTTTCTGGTTGTTTTTTGGCAAAATTTGGCACAGATATTTAGAAACTTATATTTAATTCAAGATATTTAGAAACTTATGTTTAATTTGTAGAATTGGTGTCTCAGGGATTTTTTAGGGTGCTGAATCTATTTATATATTCAAAAATACATTTTAAACATGAAAAATACACATTCTATTCTTGAAATTATTTTTACCAAATTCTAGTAAAAAAATCTATTTAATCTATAAATTACACTAAACTTTTATGAAATCAAGCTTATTCCCATACCCAATAATGCAATTTAATACCTGGTAAACAACGCCATTCTATATAAAAGAATAATACAATTTATTAATTAATTATAAAATTTCCATATACCTAAAATATAATCGATAGCTTTATATTTTCTTGACAGCCGCATGCGATGCAATTTTTAGTAAATATTTCATAGTTTGACTAGACATTACTGTGATTACATGAAGTTCTTGGTGTAACACATATTTGGAAAAAAATTATCTTTTTTCATTTAAATTTGTGTTCTGACTTTTATATTTTTTGACAACATCTCAATTTTATATCTTATTGAATTAAAAGAATTGAACAAAGGACATTGTTATTACGTCGTCTGTGGAAATGTAAATTCCATGGTTGTTAACATTTGACATTCAATGCTAGAAGCAATAACAAATAATTTTAGTATTATGTGAATGACAAGTTAAAAGATAATAATATCGTAATCATTATAATTTAATATGTTTTTCAATTTTGTTCATGGGGAACTTTGTTTCACGTGCTCTCCCATATGTTCCGTTACATACCTATCCCTATTTCTTCATGGTTTTAATGGGAGATATATATGAGTTTCTTTTTCTTTCTTTCTTTCTCTCTCTTTTTTTTTTTTTACCGGTGAAATCGGTAATTCAATGGCTTGTATTAGCATGATACGAGTCTATCCCATCGCTGTCAATATAACTTCGGGTGCAATTGCACCACCTCCAACACAGGTAAGACTAGATTTAAGCTCGTAAATTGAACAACAACACGACACCAACAAGCCCCAACCTGATATATATGAGACTTTTAAAGCTGGTTGAAATCACTAATTCTATGTGGGTGGATAAAGTGAGATTATATTGTCCGGCGTTGACGTACTGAGGCTCTGGCTCTTTTACGTTGCCCTAAGAAGGGCTAGGGAAATGGATATAGATTTTCCGCCTAACCTTGATATATTTTTTACAAAGAAAGGTTCCACATCTAATCATGGCCATATGGTTGATTACATGGAAAGTCCAGAACAGTTAACCATGGCCACATGACCTCTAACTCTGAAAAACTAGACCTATTACTGCTGCATATAAATTTTCAGCCATGGCTAGTAAACTGGAAAAACTCATATTTATTTTTACAAAGAAAACTTCATCTGAGAATCACGGTAATAGCAGGTGGCCGATCTATTTCATAATTTCAGGCTTGCATGAGCTAGAAAAGGACGGAAAATACTCTAAACATATTTCTGAAATTTATAATCGAGCTAGGTTTTCTTATAGTGCTTAAAAAAAATTTGAATTTTAAAATACTTTGTACCTGGAAAAAAGAATTCAAGAACCTTCTCCACAGGAACAGTGTTGTTGGAAATTTGAACAATGTGTGTTTGGTTTCCACATGTTGGGTGATCCAATTTCAAACAAAACTATATATATATGAGCTATTCAATAACAATTTCTAAATAATAAATAAAAACTCCATGGAAATTCT
This sequence comes from Pinus taeda, assembly GCA_000404065.3. NCBI lineage: Eukaryota > Viridiplantae > Streptophyta > Pinopsida > Pinales > Pinaceae > Pinus > Pinus taeda. The sequence goes on from APFE030184242.1 coordinate 2,172, forward strand.
CTATCTCCAATATCACAAGAATTGCAATAGCTGCTCACATTCGAGAACCTCATAACAACCAATCCGTACAGAGTCCACGCCAATTAAGAGTCTGGCCGCCAATTTTCTCTCTCATAACACAAGAACCGCAATAGCTGCTCGCATTCAAGAACCTCAGCATCATCGATCCATACAAAGTCCTCAATGAAAACAACATCACAAATATTACAAACTGGGTGGCTAGAATCGCCGGGTGGTGGGGCGATTCTCAGAATCGACCCACCACCCGGCAAAAGAACCGCAATAGCTGCTCGCATCCAAGCACCTCATAACAACCAATCCGTACAGAGTCCACGTAAGATTAATGGAGTCTGACCGCCAATTTTCTCTCTAACACAAGAACAACAATAGCTGCTTGCATTCAAGAACCTCAGCATCATCGATCCATACAGAGTCCTCAATGAAAACAACATCAGAAATATTACAAACTAGGTGGCTAGAATCGCCCCACCACCACCAGTGGTGGCAAGGCAGTGGCGCGGCGATTCTCAGAATCGCCCCACCACCCGGCGATTCTTAGAATCGCCCCATCTGCTGGCAGAAGAAAAAGTGAAGCATCCACATGGAGTTTTGTTGTGGAGAACAAAATGGCAACGAGTGTTATAAACACTTCCATTTCAAATCTGAGTGTCACCTCACTCAATTCGTCCGCAAATGCGAGGACTCAATCCAAATACCCGATGCGAGTCTGAGCTAAAGTGGAACCTTTTGACAAATTTGTTGAAATAATGAGGAAATTTTCTGAACATTGTGCTCGCCGGTCAAACACATACTTTTGTGTTGATAAAGCAGCTACTTCTGTTGTTATTAAGGGTTTGGTAGAACATAAAGATACCTTAGGCGCACCTTTATGTCCTTGCAAGCATTATGATGATAAAGGTGCAAAGGCAGAACAAGAATTTTGGAATTGTCCATGTGTACCTATGCGAAAAAGGAAGGAGTGCCATTGTATGCTTTTCCTGACAACTGATAATGATTTTGCTGGAAAAGAATAGACGATCTCTTCGGAGGAGATCAAATATTTGACAGCAAAGTTCTAAGTCGCAGAAAGCTATATTCGTTGTTATTATTGAAGCTCATACAATAGATATTGGTTTTAAGTTATTATGTAAGCTTATTGGATTTCAAGAATGTTTTGCACAATAGCAGTTGTAGATGTATAGATCGTTGGGTACATTAAGGCAAACAATTGTTTGTATTTTAGTTTGTGGAATAAGAAGAATCCACATGGGTGCATATATCACAAAAATTTTTGTAATTTGATCAACTGATGGTTTAAATTGCAATTCTGATAATCTATTTCGATTCAAAAACCATTCCATTTTTTTGTAATTTGATCAATTTATGATTTAAATCACAATTCTGAAATTCTGATAATTTATTTCGATTCAAAAACCATCATGCAGTTTTTAAATACCCAAATTACAAAATTGGGATTATTGCAATCTTGACATCCGGATTTGAGGTAAATCCTCAATGAAAACAACATCAAAAATATTACACACTAGGTGGCTACATTTGAGATTATCCTCCATGAAAACAACACCGTAATTGGAGTGACCTTGTTGCGGATTACGCTACATTGGAGATGACTTTTATTATTGAATTATGACTGGATCTATCCCTTAAAGATGCGTTGTCATTTTTATTTTCAAATAAATTTTGGTATTTATAATGTGTAGTATATAATTCTACTGAATCCCTTTTTAATATTTCATAAATTCGTTTTATATATTTTCTGTCATTTTACATTTTCACAAATCCACTTTCATTTTTATATGCAAAGGATGTTTACTTTATATTCCCAAATACTGTAGTAGTCTCTTACAAGTGCATGTATCAAATTTACTAGTGCGTGGGTGCATGTATCAAATATGGCAGAAGAAAAAGTGAAAAATCCAACTCAGCGGTTTCTTGTCAATGAACATGTAAGTCCTTCTTTCCTTCTTTCTTTTATTTATTTGGAATAATTAACTCCTACTAAGATATAAATGAATAATCAATCCATAAACGTCTTTCTTTATTTCTTTTGTTTTTTTAATAATTAACTCTGACTAAGATATAAATGAATAATCAATCCATAAACGTTGATTAGATTACATTGTTTGATTATTTCTAACCATCTTCATGGTATTTCTTCTCAACAAAAACCATAGTATTTCTTCTCAATAAAAACCAGACTAAGGTTAACCAATAAGGTTTCATATCAAATTTGGTTTGATATGTGATCTATCTCCTCTCCTCATAATTATAACCTATCCAAATCTCTTATTCATGATGCATAGATTAGGCATCTATGCCAGGTTTGCAAGCAATTATAAAAATCTGCAATATAGTATTTATGACTTTTCTTTTTCACCCATGGATCTGCCACATCTATTTGTTTCCTTCCCATCCTTTTTATCATTGGGTATAACATAATATTTTCCAATCATTGTGTATGACACAATATTTGCCCATCTTCCATTGTCAACTATTTTTTGATGCTAAATAATCTTGGCAAGCGAAAAAGAGTGGTTATTGGTGTGTATTGTGAAAGAAAAAGAGACAATCTAACACGGTTTACCTCTTCTCCATCTTTTAGATGAACACATAGGTTTCTTTCTTTTTTCCAAAATAATTAACTCCGAATATCTACAATGCAATATCAAATTAGAGATATAATGTCTGTTTTATTCAGTATACAAATAAAGACTTTTGATTTCATTGAGTGATATACTTTGTTCATAATGTCATGGTTTTTTAATTTTATAGTTGAAAAATTTTCAATTTCTTTTGTATCTAGCATGGTGTGGTTGAAAACATGTTAAATTTATACTTAGGAAAGAAAAATGATATTCTACCAGAAACATTAATGTGTTTTTTCCTTAAAAATTAACTTTGTTTGAGACATAAAAAATTGGTTTATTAGCATTTTTTAAAAAGTTTGAAAATTGACCCTAAAAAGAAAACGTTATTCCAGTAGCATCACTTTCATTTTGAAGCTATATTTTGCACGAAAATTTCGTAGTAAATTTCGTAGTCACCACCATTTTTAAAACACGTTCAAAATTGGCACCTAAAAAAAAACATCGTTTCAGTATACACACTTTTCGTTTTTAGCACTGTTTTTGATGTTTTTTTGGGGTTTTTGGGCCAGAGTTCCCGTTTTGAGTTTATAGTTCCCGTTTCAAAGTTTACATTGTTACTGCCTCATTCTCATTAACTCCTGTCATTTTCACTGCCTTGGTCAGTTATTGTCAAAGGGAAGGTCGTGTATAGGTAGGCTCTAGATCCCGGCCAGCCGATCTCCCGCCTACTAAAATCGTTTAGGGCTTCCACTTCCGTTCTTCACGCCCTCGAACGGTCCCGATCCTCTTCGCCGTTGGTGTCGGTTGCGCAAACGGTTAACTCTTACCGAGGTGGTTTTTCCCTACTAGCAGTTGTCATTATGGACCTGGACGAGGTTGATTATTCAGATTCTTCGTTAGCAGAAGGCTCCATCTGGCGATCCACGTTTGCGTCTTCAGGAGGTCTGCACAGTGAAACCCTAACAGTCAGTTTCGACGAGCTCCCTCAGTCATCGGACCCTGTTATCTCTGCTTCTGTTCAGCCGGTCGACCCCTCCCCCTGGGCAACCTTTGCCATGCCTTCCCCGGCCTCCTTAGGGTTTCTCTCGGATTGTTTCCAATCCTCGCTGACAGAAGCTGGTCCATCAGAGCCTAGTGGCCTTCCGAATCAATCCCCGCCTGTTTCATTTCCTGAAGCTTCCCCCTCGGCCGCACCCCTCCCCCTCCTCGCTCCCCTCCTCCCTCCGGCAGTTACAAACCAGTCCCCCCCCCCCTTCCTGAAGCAATCCCTAATTTTCCCCCGAATCCTACCCCCCCCCCCCCCGGGCGTTACCCTGGATGAGGTGAGGGATTCAACTATCCCTAAGCATATGACCTCCCGACCCTCGAAGAAACAAAGGTGCTTCAAGTCTAGGCCAGCGGACGTTATTCTCTGGCTCGAAGAAGACATACAGTGGGGAGACGCGATGGATTATGCAGACAGAGTGCTGGTGGGTCGCATTAGAGGCAAGAGCTACACTACAGACAGATTGAAATCTTGGGCAGCGGAGATTTGGGGTCAACACCTAGCAGACATCCCTTTCGTCTAGACCTTCATGCGGGGGTGGTTTGCGCTACGGTTTGCGAGGGTCGATCACACGAGTTGGGTTCTCTCGTCTTTTTGGCACTTCGAAAAAGCACATAATCTCCTTAAATGATGGACGTCGCTCTTTGACCCGGAGACCGAACAGGTGGGGGTCGGTCCGGTTTGGATCAGACTTCTAGGATTGCCCCTTCAGTACTGGTCTAAGCACATATTCCGGAGAATTGGGAACTCCCTGGGTACATTCATGGATTTCGACAAATCATACCTATCCACAGGAATGATGGCCTATGCTAGGATCCTTGTGCACCTAGACACCAGAGGGGGGTTACAGGAGAATATCATCATCAAATGGAGAACTTTCTCGAGGAAACAACTGTTGGACTACGAAGGCATCCCCTACTGCTGCAGGAGGTGTCACCAGGTGGGCCATCTTTACAAGGATTGCCCCCTTCTCAAGCAGAATAATCAAAACCTCCAAGAGCCGGCCCTAGATCCGGCGATCGGGCGCCCCCCGACTCAGGCTGCAGCGGCTCCGATGGTGGAACAAATCTTAAATTCGGACACAGTGGAGGCACCACCTGCTCCCGTGCAAAAGAAAAGAGGAAAGAACCCCATCAGGCCGCCCTCACCGCCCCTGACGCGCTCCAAGGCTGCAAAAGGCGACGTATTCTCCTCGGGTATGTCTCAATCTTCCACTGCCTCTTTTTCTCATGTTTCTTAATCTTTGTTATCTTTATCCTCTCATCTGCCTCCCTCGATTCTGATTCCCCCTCCCCCTCCCTGAGGGCCCTCGACCCTGCTGTTGATTTTGGGCTCCCTACCCTCCCCTTGCAGCCAAGCCATGCCTTTTTGACCTGCTCCCTCCTGGCGTCGGCGCCCATCTTTGCCTCCTGCACCCTCTCCTCCATCTCGATCCTGTCCCTTCCACCTCTTTCCCCCTCGGTGAATTCAACGCCAAGGTACACTACCCACTCCATTGCTATGCAGAGAGAACCGGATGCCATCGGGCTGGACACGGGTCCACCTTTCCTCTCCCCCAGATAGAACCGGATGCTATCGAGATGGACACGGTTCCACCTTTCCTCTCCCCCAGACAGGGAAGAGGGAGACCATCTTCAATTCACAAAGCCAAAGGACAAGCAGGAGTCGAAGTCGTTCAAGGTAAACAGTAAACGATAGAAAGGGTTCTTAGAGCAAAGGACACCCTCCCTCACCCTCCTCCATGAAGCTTTTGTCTTTTAACTGTAGAGGGTTGGCTAGCCCCGACAAAAAGCTGGCCATGAAACGACTTCTTCTATCTGAATTGGTCGATGTTATCCTGTTACAAGAAACCCTATGCAAGGTGGACTCGGTCACCCCCCTTCTTTCCTCATGGTTGTCGGGCTGGACCTTCCACGCCTTGGATGTCTCGGGACGCTCAAGGGGGATTGCAGATGGTTTTAACTACAGAACCATTATCCTGAAAAACATATGGGGGGTGAGGGTTTTTTGGGTGCAGACATCTACTCCAGGGCCCTGGAGGAGGAGTTGAAAATCATCAAAGTCTGTGGTCCCTGCCACAATAGGGAGGCCTTCTGGCAAAGGCTCCTTAACTCTTCTCCCCTCCAAGATGACAATGTGATCCTAGGCGGGGACTTGAACTTCTCCTTGGGCTACATGGAATCCTGGGGACACATGGCGCAGAGAGACCCGTTCTCTGACTTCTTTGGGCATATTCTAGAGGATCACCACTGGATTGATATCCCTTCTGCCAAAATTCAGCATACCTGGAAAAACAACTGAACGGGTAGTCAAAGTTTGGCCCGAAGATTGGACCGGTTCATCATCAAAGAGGCTTTCCACATCATCCATCCTCGGTCTAGGCAATGGGTTGGAAGCGGGGGTATCTCGGATCATAGGCCTATCTATCTTGAGGTGGGGGACCGGAGCCCCAAAATCGCAGCCCCCTTCAAATTTAACGTTACCTGGCTTCGAGACCCCTCCTACATCAAGCTCGTCTCGGATTTCTGGAAATCACATCCAATCTCCGAGGAAGAGGACCCAACAAAAGGATTTGTTAAAAATATCTTTGAAATAAAGGGCCTTTCCAGAGCTTGGGCTCACAAGAAAAGAGAACATGAAGACTTACTCCTCACCCAGGCCGAGAAGGCCATTGTTGATCTAGAAGTACAGTCGGATGGAAAATTTTTCACTCCGGATCAGAAAGCTTACCATGAAAAAATATCCAAACAAAGGATTCAAATTCTCAAGGACAGAGAAGCTAGTTGGCGACTAAGAAGCCGAGCGATCTGGCTCAAGGAGGGTGATGAAAACTCTAAGTTCTTTCATCGCTTTGCCAACAGGCGGAAAGCCATCAACACTATCTGGGAGCTTCAAAATGATCAAGGGCATTAGGTCCGCACATCTAGAGAGCTGGCTTCACTAGCCACCTCACACTTCAAAAACATATATGCGGCTCCGAGGGAAGCTAACATGCTAGAGGTCATGAGAATAGCCGAGCTCTTCCCCATATTTGTGGATGCAGGGGACAAGGAGGAGCTTATCAAGGAAGTATCTCTAGGGGAGCTCAAAGCCACCATCCATGGCTTCCAAAAGGACAAGAGCCCGGGGCCTGACGGCTGGACCATTGAATTCTTCCTAGATTTCTTTGATATTCTGGGTCTAGACCTCCTCAAGGTTGTGGAGCAGAGTCGCCTCACAGACAAGATTCCCCCGGCAATCAAATCCACATTTATTGCCCTCATCCCAAAATCCGACAAGCCTGCCTCTTTCAATGATTTTCGGCCCATCTCGTTATGCAACTGCCTCTACAAGATCATTGCCAAAGTCCTGGCTAATAGGATCAAGCCATTTCTCTCAGCCCACATTTCCCCTGAACAGTTCACTTTCCTTCAGCACTGTGAGATCCACGAAGCCATTGGAACGGCACAAGAACTCCTCCACACTATTCACGGCAAGAACTTGAAAGGTATGATCTTAAAAGTGGACCTGTCCAAAGCCTTCGATCGTGTAAACTGGCTCTACATCCGTCTGCTCCTTACGCATTTGGGCTTCCCCTACAAGTTCATAAAATGGATAATGAGTTGTATTACGGATGTGTCATATAGTGTCCTACTCAATGGAGCTCCCACTCCTTTTTTCACGGCAGAGAGGGGCCTAAGGCAGGGGTGCCCTCCCTCACCCCTTATCTTCCTTCTCATCATGGAGGGGCTCAGCAAATCGATCGGGGCAGAACATAGAAGGGGCAGATTAGTGGGGAGAAAAATGATGGAAAACTGTTTCCTTACTCACCTTCTGTTTGTGGATGATGTGCTTATTTTCTTGAACGACAGCATTGGAGACTCTACAGCTTTACAGCATGTTTTTGATCTTTTTTAGAAGGCAACAGGCATGATCATCAACGTCCACAAATCTACCCTAACGGCAGTAGGTTGCTCTCAGCTGGAAGTTCTATTCACTCTACGTCATTTCCCCTTTGCACTACAGCCTCTGGAGGACGGGCTAAAATACTTAGGCTTCCGGCTGAAACCTCCAGGCTACAAAATGACAGACTGGATCTGGCTCCTAACGAAGGTAGAGAAGAGGTTGAATGCTTGGTACAACAGATAGCTCTCCCGGGCAGGTAGACTCACCCTCATAAAAGTTGTCCTGGAAGCAACTCCAGTATACTGGATGACTCTAGCCTGGATACCAAGGGGAATCCTTTCTAGATTACAAAAAAATTGCAGCAGTTTCCTTTGGAAAGGCAACAAGCAGGGGAATCTCTTCGCATGGGTTAAATGAGACACAATCGCCAGGCCAAAGAAATGGGGGGGATGGAGCATTAAAAAGTTAAATCTATTTGCCAAAGCGCTGGCTGCCAAACTAGGGTGGCAGCTCATAACCTCTCACAGTCTTTGGACCAAAGTTGTCTATGAAAAGTACATCTCCCCTGAAAACATCTTGGACTGGATTCAGAGGGATCAGAGGGCACGCGGTAGCCAGTCCATCATATGGAAAGCAGTCCTGACCTCCCTCCCCCTTATTCGGGATGGTTTAACCTGGTGAATTCATCAGGGGTGCGCAGTTCGTATAGGTGTGGATCCCTGGATTGGATGCGGGAATGCCCACAGACTCCCAGCTGAGTTGATAGATCTATTAGCGGATCAAGGACTTACTCATCTATCCCACATTGCAGACCAGGGAAACACCACACTTCTCCATCAGGCTTGGAAATCAGCCCGCGACCTCCACATCCCAAGCATTTGGCATCAGGCTTGGGAGGACTTCACAGAGGCTCTCACACAAACACATATCAGGATAGCAGAAGGGGAGGACAAGATAGTGTGGGCATATGCAAAAAATGGGAGATACTCACCCAAGGAAGGTTACCTGAAACTCATGGAGCATGACAGGCCAGAGCAAGGAGCGCAACACAAGGGCCGACTTCTTATCAAAGGAGGCAGCACTTAGGCAAGAAGAGGAATGGCTGATCCAGGAAGAGGTTGATGGAATCTCTCATCAATTTTACCATAGACCATTTATAGATCCACTCGCTCTACCAAAGACATAATCATCTACAACTCATTTCTTTTTACTTTTCATATTACGGTTCTAAACAATTACTGTTTCTTTTATATATACAGACCTAAATGGCTATATGAGCTACATAGGAAAGTGATTGACAGCAAAACCAGTTCCTAAAAATTTCCGTTCAGATCTTGGAAGCCATGAGACCTCCCTGCGTGGAGAGTACAGGCTATCTTTTTGTCACAGGCAGCTACTTTGTCTTTGGATATAGCTGCTACCGAGTTTGTCATGACCTCCCTGCGCAGAGAACTTTGCACACTGTATATGTTTTTTTTGTTGCTATTGATGTTTCGGGAGGCGACCTGCCTCAATATGCATATGCTGAGGCATCTACAAAATGTAATTTCTTAATACTAATAGAAATTACGACTTTTTCCATGGGAAAAAAATATTAATATGTCATGATATATATTAACTCTAGATATATATGGCAGGGAAAAACAAAGAGAGAGTGTGATAGGGGTGGAGAGATAGAGGGAGTGATTATCTAGATGGGAGGGAAGAATAAATAGAGAGTGATAGAGGTGGAGAGATAGAGGAAGTGAGTGGAAGGGAAAGAAAGGGAGAGAGGGGAAGGATGAGAGAGGACTTGAGAGAGAGAAGGAGAGGGAGAGGGGGAGAGTGACAAATGAGAGATGGAGAGAGTGTATATGTTTGGGGGTCAAATAGAGAGATAGAGAGAAGAGGGGGAGAGAAGGAGAGGTAGTGGCATAGTTCGAGGGTGGAGAGAGAGAGAGAGAGAGAGAGAGAGAGAGTGACAAGGGGGAGAGACAGAGGGAAGCAGGAGAGAAATGGAGAGAGAGGAAGGATGAGAGCTTGGATGTGTGAGAGAGAAGGAGAGAGGAAGGGAGAGAAAGAGGGAGGTAAGCATAAAGACACATAGAGAGAAAGATGGAGAAAGGGAGGGAGTGATAAGGGAGATGGAAAGAGATGAAGAGAGGAGAGCAAGAGGGAGGAGAGATAGAAGGGGGGAGAGAAAAGGAAGAAAGAGAGAGAGGGAGAGGAGGAAGGAGGGAGAGATAGATAAATATGGAGAAAGAGTGTGTATGTTTTGGGGGTGATATAGGGTGATATAGAAAGACAAAAGAGAGATAAAGAGAGATAAATATATAGATGGAAGGTGAAGAGAGAGATAGAAAGAGGGAGAGATAGATACATATGGAGGGAGAAAGCATGTGTGTTTGGGGAAGGGGGGGTGCGTTGGAGAGACAAGGAAGGACAAATGGGAGGATATATAGATATAGATGGAGGGGGAGGAGAGGGAAGAAGAATACTTGCACTAGATGCATTGATTTCAATGCAGATGGTGATTTCTAATCCTATTTGGATTCTTGCATTGAAGGAGATAAACTAAAGTACATGGGAGAGGAGGAATGAAGAGAGAGAGAACGAGAGGAGGGAGAGAGGGAGAGAAGGGTAAAAGAGAGAGGGAGACACGAAGATGGAGGGGGGAGATAGAGAAGGAGAAATGGAGGGAGATAATGATAGGGTTGGAGGGAAAAGAGAGAGAGAGAGAGAAAGATAAATGGAGGGAGATAATGACGAGGTTGGAGAGAGAGAGAGAGAAAGAGGGAGGACAAAGATATGGATTTGGAATGGGAGAGAGGTAGGGATAAAAAAGACATACAGAGAGAAAAATGGAGTGAGAGAGAGGGGGGAGTGAAAAGGAAGAGATGGAGAGAGATATAGAGACAAAGAAGGATAAATGGAGGGAGATATAGATATAGATGGAGGGGGGAGAGAGGGAAGAAGAATTTTTGCACTAAATGCATTGAATTCGTGGTATATGGTGATTTCTAATCCTATTGGATTGCTTGCACTATTTGCATTAATTTCAATGTAGATGTTGATTTCTAAGGATGTTTGATTGCTTGCACTAGATGCATATTTCTAATTCTATTTGATTGCTTGCACTATATGCATTGATTTCGATGTGGATGGTGATTTCTAATTTTATTTGATTGCTTGCACTATATGCATTGGTTTCAGTATAGATTGTGATTTTTAATCCTATTTGATTGCTTGCACTAGATGCATTAATTTCAATGTAGATGGTGACTTCTAATCATATTTGACTACTTGCACTAGATGCATTGATTTTAGTGTAGACGTTGATTTCTAATCATATTTGATTACTTCCGCTAGATGAATTGATTTCAGTGTAGATGTTGATTTTTAATCTTATTTGATTGCTTGCAATAGATGCATTGGTTTTACTGTAGATGTTGATTTTGTTGAAAATAGCAACAAGAAATGCTAAAATTAGAAGTGCTAAAAATAACATTGCTATAAATAGCATTTTGGTAGCATTTCGGGATACATTCCAATTCTAGTTAGTCCATAAACTAAAATTGAGAATTAAAATTTGAATTTGATCTTAGCAGTTGTTTGTAAAATAATTAATTAATTCATCTTGAGTTAATCAGTTGTAGAAAATCAAACATGAAGTCTATGTGAAGACATGCAATAGTTTCTCCATTGATTAAGGAAGTTATCCCTTGATTGAAGGAGATCAGGATGAGTTGTACTTTGAGTTGCAATTAATTAGCTCAGTTAACTGAGTTAAGTCTAGTTATATTAGTTCAAATAGTTTGTTGAACTAAATGTGAGTTCAGTTAGTTAATGCATGCATGCATGTAACTGTTTCACTTCAGATAACTGAATATTCTCTCATAAATAACTCATGCATGTCAGTTCAGTCAGAGACCCAATTGAGATCAGATGATGGACAGTGTACTATCAGTTGCAAGAATATTCCATGGAGGCTATCTCTTGCATGCAGAAGGACTTCATTCCTTGGAGATTGCGTAGTTACTTTTGAGTTCGATGAGTGTGTGATGAAGCCAATTCACACAGCTGGAAGCATTGGACCCCAAGAGAAACTATGCAAGGAAATAGGAGGCTTGGAGGGCTGAGGGAAGGCATATGTTGTGTCTATTCAGTTTGTGCGCTGTATTGTTGGATTGTACTAAGAGCAGGATAACTTATGAGCTAATGCTTTGTGTAATCTGAACATATTTCCACTTGTATGATAATATAGAGATCGGGGTTTTTAGTTGAGGCTTTCCCCAGAGTATTCTTTTGTGTTCATGTGTGATTGCTTTCTCATTCTCAGTTATATGTGTTATATTTGATCTTGCTCAAAATCGATTAAGCTTCCACAAGTTTGTTGTAGAAGTAGATCTTATATTTTGCTTTAGTATATTGCATAATCTATTGATCTACAATGGAAAATTCTACAGATTTCTATCTTATTTGATTGCTTGCATTATATTCATTGATTTCAATGTGGATGTTTTCTAATCTTGTTTGATTGTGCGTATTAGATGCATTAATTTCAATGTAGATGATGATTTTTTGTCTGATGTAACTCAATGTATGATGGTACATTAACTTAAAGTGATTAGATTAACAATGTGCGTTGATTTTAGTGTAAGCACATAAAAATGATTGACAAATTGCATTGATTTTTGTGTTATAGTAATTCAACCTATTAATACGGAGAGCAAAGAGACAAGGTAAGCTGTTTACTACAATATTTCGAGTTAAAGAATTGAATGATTTACAATCTCAACTATCCTTTTCATAAAATTGATATGAAAATATAGAAAAATTGTAGAATTGAGGCTTCTGTGATCCATCATAGTTATAAGAAGAGCTTCGGCGTAAATCACATGAAAAAGACCTTTGTCGACGCGTTTCGAACCAACTAGTGTGGTTCATCGTCAGGACAAGTTGAAGAAACAGATCAGGCCTAGCATGTTAAATAGACTGAGCAGAGACTCCAATGGCTACCTAACGGCTATTTTTGACTCTAGGACCCAGGCCAAAATTATATTCATACATTTATTATTATTTTTATTTAATAATTCTATTTCTAGAAATAAGAGAAGTTAGGTACAATTAATAACGGAGCGAATAGAATCCAAAGAGATTTATTTATTTCATTATTAATAAAATAATACTAATGGTTATTTTAAAGGTTATTATTAACTAATTATTGTTTGAATGATTTCTTTTACATAAATAAATATATATTCTTTATTAATTTATTAGATTCTTGATTAAATATATATATGAGTTATTTATTTTTATTTTTTAACCAAAACGGGTAATTTTATTGATGAAGGACCGAGGTCCAAGCAGGTTTACAAATCTATATCAGATCTCAACAAATTCTACTGCTATAAGCAGTCTGTAGGGGAGTGGGATTACAACTTCCATCCCTGCAAGCTTGAAAAGGCAAGGAGCTAATGAGGAAGCTAAGTGGAACAATTCCATATCTAGTTACTTGTCTCTCTACATTTTCCTGTACCTGAAGAAGGAAAGCGCCACCCCTGTATCTTTATCAAAGGGAGTCTCGATTTTGCAACTAAACCGCTCGGCATTGGATAGAATGAACTCCAGCTGGAGGAAGACTGCCAGTTCTCAGCAATCCAAGCGACCTCAACAGAAAACGTCAACACTTTCATACGGTGACCATAACTCTTTTAGCGAGGAAAACCGCCCCTTTAATCTGTTCTCTGCTCCATTGGAATGGTATCGCCGGATTGTCAGCTTGTCGACATAGACTTACTGCTGCCAGATACTATTAACCAAAACTTTCCAATTTCTCTCACGAACTATCCCTTTCTTTGGGCGCAGGCGAGCCAGGTTGCACGATCCCAGGATCCGGCATCCCAGCAGTCGAATGTGAATCAATTTTTCAGCAGAGAGGATTCGATCTGAGCAGACTGGCCTCTTATTTCAGAATATGAAATTATGATCATGCCTCCCCTGGAAGGAGGGTAAGACTAAGGAATAATCTAGCAAGACATGGAAAATCGAGAAGCTGGACCTGCACTTTTCACTGCAGAGGCAAAATTTACCTAACTCACAGTCAGATTATGGGATGGCAACCAAGACCGCCTCACCTGAGTTTGTGCTGATCATACCTTTTTCCAGATTGCATCCGATGTTTGCCAAGGAATCTGCTTCTGAGTTCAATTCTCTTAGAATATGGAAAATTTGGACTGAAGGGAATTCCTTCAAGAGTCTGGACACTCTTAGAATTTGCTTATTCAGAACAGGATCGTTGAGCCCTTTGTTGTTCCTTAGACCTTTGATCAGCAGTTCTGAATCCCCAAACACTGCTATCTCCTTGGATTCTTTCCCCCTGGCGAGTTGACATGCTTTCCAGAGGCTTAGAACTTCTGCCTGATTATTTGTTTTTATTCCAAGGCCCCAACTGAAACACTCTTTGCTTCCATTCGAATAGTAGATGGTCCCCCCCGCCCCTGATCTGCCTGGGTTGCCTTTTGAGGCTCCGTCAAAAAATATGGTGCATTTACCTTGAAGCTTCCACCACTTCTGGAAGCCTTCTACATTATCCCGGATCTTCCAATTTTCCTTGAGGGAAGGTCGAGAGACAGAAGGAAGACCCATTATAGGAGTGAAATCGCCCAACCATGACCTTTCTTCGTCTCTTAAGGAATTGTCTTTTACGCTAGACTGTCTCAGGGTCTCAATTAGGAGGTTCTTGGCTTTTTCTGCTACCTTTTCGGCTGGGGTTTCTGTTTGATTGAATATTGTTTCATTCTTGGAGAGCCACACCTTCCAGCATACATACTTCGGGACTGCGGTCCACACCTTGGACCAGAGAGACTTGGCAACGATGCGATGAGGGTATCTAGCATTCCAGGTTAGGAACAATTCTGAGATTGAGCAGTTCTTTGGAGGACTGACATTCAGACCAGCTAAGAGACATGTCCAGGTCTTCTGAGCAAACTCACATTCGAGAAATATATGAGCTGAGGTTTCCTGAGCTTTTTTGCAAAGCACACACCGATGAGGGCCAGCGATGTTCCGTTTGCAAAGATTTTCGCCAGTGAGGATTTTATTATGAAACAAGGTCCAGAAGAAGAAATTAATCTTCGGAATACTGAAGCACTCCCATATCTGCTTCCACACTCCTTCCGGGTGGACTGAATCTTTATTACCTTGCATGTGTAAATACCCTTGTTTTGCCGAATAGACTCCTGTTTGACCCCAGCCCCAAGAATCCTCCTCCTCCAGATGAACAGGGGCGAAATCTGCAATTTCATCTTTGAGTAAATTTAGCTGATCACTGAATAGCTCGGGAATGTTAGGAAATTTCCAGCACTTCCACTTGCCATCTTCGTCCCATTCCACTATGTCCTCAATTTTTCTGAACCTTCTTGCTCTTAACCATGCTCTTATGCCTGCGATTTCGTTTTTTTTCTGAGAGGGGAGGATGACCCATGATTCGATCTTTCCACAACCAAATCGTTTTGCCATTGCCAGGAACTTTATACAAATGTGATCTAAAGAAATCTAGCCCTCTACAACAGAGTCTCCATGCCAAAGTGCCTTTAGGAGAAGTGGCTGGGTTGAAGGAAGCGATCGGACAATTCCTTAAATATTTGTGGATAAAGATCTGACTTGTTGGATGCAAAGGCTCAGAGGTTACCTGCCACAGGAGCTTGCAGCCCATCGCTAAGTTGGCTTGGAGAGGGTCTCTGATTTGTAGGCCGCCCTCCTTGATAGGACGCTTCACCAAATCCCAATTGACAAGGTGAAAACGATTATTGGTTCCCTTACCTCCACTCCACAGGAAATTCCGGATAAGGCATGATATTTGATCAGCTATTTGTCTTGGAGCCATAAGCAGTGACGCTTGGAAGGTGGGCAGCGCGGACAGGACCGACTTGATAAGAGTGAGCTTACCTCCAGAGGAGAGCCAGATTCCACCCCATGCAGCAATCTTCTTGTTGAACTTGGAGATTACCTCCTCCCATAGATTGTTCCTATTGGAACCCAACGTCAACGGGAGGCCCAAATACTTAATTTTATCCCATTCACCATATCCTTTGAAGCCCAGTTCACTGGCAATTCTGTCGATGGTTTGTTGATCGGCATTCCAAGCATAGACTGCGCTCTTCCTTTCACTGATGAGGGCGCCAGTGACATTGCAGAATTTTTGGAGGATTAACTTGAAAGCTTTTGCCATTCTCAGGGATGCACCTCCAAGTAAGAGAGCATCATCAGCAAACAGCGCATGGTTCACTGAAGGGATCTCTTGCACAATTCTAATTCCAGGGATGAACCCATGATGTTGCTCCTGAGATAGTTTCCTGCTTAATGAGTCCGCCAGCAGAATGTAAAGAAAGGGGGACAAGGGGCAGCCTTGCCTCAAACCCCTGGTGGCAGAAAAAAATTTTGTTGGCCTCCCATTCACCAATGGAGCTATCCAAACATTGTCTGTGCATGCTTTGATGATATTAATAAAATCTTGACAAAACCCGAAGGCTTCAAGGACCCTGAACAAAAAGGATCGATTAACACGGTCAAAAGCATTACTCATATCTAATTTCACTATCATACCTTGTTCTTTCCGGGCATAGCTGGACTGGAGGGCCTCTTGAATTTGAATGACGTTGTCGAAGATTTGTCTGCCTTGTACAAAACCTCCTTGAGTTGGGGAAATTAGATATTGTAGGAGAGGCTTAATCCTATTAGCCAGCAGTTTCGCCACTATCTTGTATGATGAGTTGCACAGGGAGATCGGCCTATACCTGTCAAACGATCTTGGATTAGTTTCCTTGGGAATCAGAGCTAGAAATGTAGATTTTGTACCTCCTCCCATTTTTGCCTTTTTCAATACTCCTCTTATCATTCTGAAGAGGTCAAATTTAATTATTTCCCAACAGATCCTGTAAAAATGAATCGAAAACCCATCAGGGCCCGGGGCTTTGTCGGGGTCCATCGACCAAACTATATTGGTGATCTCTTCCTCCGTTGCTGGGCGCATCATTGAGGCATTAGCTTCCTCGCTTACAAGGTTGGGTATGACCGATAGAAACTCCAATTCGTCCTCCTCCTCGCCATTTCTCTCTGCGCTAAGGAGATTTCTGAAATGATTTGTCGCTGCCTCTTGGATTTGAGCGAAGCCTTTAAAGATCTGACCACTAGAGCTGGTGATTTCGGCAATATGGTTACGCGAGAGGCGGGCCCTGCATTGTTTATGGAAGTATGAGGTGTTCCTGTCCCCGGATTTCAACCACAGACTTCGGGACTTTAATCGCCAGTACTCCTCTTCCTTCCTAAAGGAGCAATACACATTCTTTTGAGCCGTTTTTTCTTGAGCGAGCTCTGATGCCGAAGGGAACGTGTTTTCCATTTCAAATTGAATGCCTTCCAAATGAGAGGTCGCCTCCTTCCGCTGCCTGTTGGGGGGTTGTATGGATTTCTTTATCCATAGTTTGAGAGCTGATTTAACCTTCTTCAATTTCTGTTCCCACACATAGCTTGGGGAACCATTGACGTCCATTTGCCATGCTGATTGAACTGTGTCCATGAACCCGTCCTTGCCTGCCCAGAGTGGGCTGAAGCGGAATGGCAGGGGGCCTAAATCTTCTTCTTCCTTTAGACAAAATAGAATTGGTTTATGATTCGAGGTGAGTTTTGGAAGGATTTTCGAGAAAACAATTCTTTTGTCCATCATTAGTGAGCTGTTGATGAGAAACCTGTCCAGTCTGGCTGCGATATGGTTATCTCCAGTTCTGTTATTTGTCCAGGTGAACTTACCTTTGACTGGTTTGAGGTCCACCAAGTCCCATCTCTGGATCAAACTGCCCACTGTTCTACTGAAGGGATCTTTGGACTGAATCCCTCCTTTCTTTTCTTTTAAATCTAGAATTATGTTCAGGTCCCCCCCTAAGACCAGATTTGAAGGACTGTTTAGCTCTAAAAACTCTGAAAGCGATCTCCAGCATTCTTTCTTCTCTTCATAATGTACTGGGACATATAAATTGAACAGGGCAAGGGAGAGGTTACTTACAATGTGACGCAACTCTGTAAAGATCCAGTGTCGAGTTACTAGACTTCGTTCTAAGGAGAAGCTTTTAGTCCAAAAAGTGCCTACACCTCCAGCAGTTCCCCTTGCGCTAACGGCCTTTCCTGAGTCAAATTTCCATTTGTTGATGCTGGTGTTTAGAAGGGCTTCCCCTTCTACTTTTGTCTCTTGGAGCATAAGGATGTCCGCGGTCTCTATCTTCAGTAAATCTTTGATTGCTTCTGCCTTATTGGGATTACCCAGACCCCTGCAGTTCCAAGAGATCATCTGCATCATTTACCGCTAGAAGGGGTGGGTCCTCCACCTTTGGAGGTCCTTGGCCTGACAGTTCTCCCTAGGGTCATTTCTATTGTTGCTTGACTGCCGAGAGTTTTTTGTTTTTCTGACTCCTCTTCTCTGGTTTCTTTGTTTGTTCTCCGTCCAGCCCTTTTTGTTACTTTTTCATGGGATTCGTCATCTGAAGACCCAATATTCTCTATTGGGTTTTTCTTCTTTTTTATTATATCTGCATATGATGGCGAAGATATATTGCTTGTGAAGGCGCTTTGATTATTGCCTGGATCTGTAGCTTCCATAGTGGCTGGCTGTAGGGGTTCTTCTTCCTCTGCTTCCGGGGGATCTGGGGGAGGCGCTAGGGTTTCAAAGGGATTTTTATCTCCCTCATTAGCCTTTGGTTCGCTGCTTCCAGCGTTGTGGTTACTTGTGCTTCCGTTGTCTACCTTGCTCTCGGGCCCTTTGGCCTTGCTTTTGTTGCTCTGCCTGTTTGCTGTTGTTTTCTTTGCCTGTTTCCATTGATCTTCCTTTCCTTTTTCTGCTGTCTCCTCGCTTCTTTTTTTGCAATATCTGGCAAAATGCCCGTACTCATGGCAAAAACGGCATTTAAAGGGCAACTGTTCGTAATCGAGTTCTTGGATATGAGACCAGTTTGCCACCGTAAGCTGGATCGCTTCAGGTAACCCGATTTCCAAGTCGACCTCCACATAGATCCGGGCACAGGAATACTGATCCTTCCTTGGGGCTTGATCGATGTATTTTCCCAGGGCGTTTCCAATTGATCGTAAGGAGCCTTGGTTCCAGCAGTGCAATGGGAGATGCGGAAGACGAACCCAGACCGGGACCGCCCTAGGCACATCCTGCGCCGGATCGAAATCAGTAGACCATTTGTTCAAATAAAGACCTTGGGGCCCCATGAAGTATGGCCCGTTTCTGAAGATCAGGCCTCGATCTTCTGGTTTATCAAACAGAAATACGAAGAACCCTTTGCCCACAAAGAAAATCCTGATTCCTTCGCAGACCAGAGGGAGCCAGTTCCTTTTGACCCATTCTTCAACAGCTCTCGGAGACGGCCACAGCCCGGTGAATTGACCAATCAAACCATTCTCGGCGAGATTCAAAGCTGATCTGCATATTTCTTCTTCAGGGAGTGCGACCTTAGGGATGCTGTCCAATTTCTTCACGAATTTCTGCTGCTGCCCAGAAGCGGGACGTTTGCCTGAGGCTTCTACCAGGGCCTTAAAGGCCGCGACTTCAGGGGGGAGAGGAGGAGGGGCCTCAAGGCCACCTCCAGACGCCATGAGGGAGAGCTCGGGGGCGGGCAGGCTAGGGTTGCGCAGCAGGCGCAGAGCGGGAGCCGGCGGGGGATACTTATAAATATATATGAGTTATTTATTAAAGGTATGTTAATATGTTTATAAAATTATTAAATCTACTAATTATTAATACCATTCTTTAGGGTTAGATTGAAAAGTATAAGAGGAAAATAGTTAATTTATTTCTTGTGATATATATATATATATATATATATATCTATTAGTATAAATAGCTGAAAATAAGTAACTAAATAGAAGCTATCTCAAGTAACAATAATAAAAAAATAAAAATATCAATAAAAGTAATACAACTAGCCCCAAGAATATATCGTAGTTTAGATACACCAATACTAATAACATAATGAATTAAATAATTGACCACCAAAACCGGTTAGGTTAATACCTTCAATTATATATATCATTTAATAAAAATAATCATCATTAAATACAGGAGAGAACATAAAGCCGCGAGCGATACATCGAAAAGATTAAACAAAAGCACCCAGGATGCACAAAGGGGCGGAGGGGGAAGGAAGAAATCCTAAGACGACAAGGCAGGGATCCAACTTCTACTTACCTTCCAACCATCATCTCTGTTGAGATTATTGGGTCTACGCTCAATTTCAATAGCTTCCCTTAACTTGCGATGATGGAACCGATCTACTCTGGCTATGACTTTGGCTTCCTCTATGCAGACATGGTGCTTAGTCTTATCCACGTGCTCAGCTAAGGCTGAGGTCTTAGTTCTTCCATGCCTCAGGTCTGTTGCATGCTCGCAAATTCTCTGCTGGATGGAGCACCCCGTTTCCCCCATATAGGGTGTCCCACAAGAGCAAGGAATCAAATACACCCCCTTCATGACTTTGGGGTTAACAGGGTCCTTCACCGACCGCAGGGAATTACGAATGGTTCTGAGGGGCCTGAAGGTTGAGGGAATGTCAAACTTTCTAAGGATCCGAGCACTCTTGTCTGTGGTCCCTTGGATATAGGGAAGATGGACACCTAGATGGCGTTCCTTCGGCTCTTTTTTAGTAAACGCATTTTTAGAAGCTTTACGGAAAGCTTTCTGACCTAGGTGCCTACTATATCCATTTTCCTCAAAGACATCAAGGAGTTGGGATCTCTCTCTCTGTTCAGGTTATCATTATCCGAAATCCTGAGGGCACGCGTAGCCAGGGTGTTAAGAACACCCATCTTCTGAGTAGGGAAATGATGGGAATCAGCGTGAAGATACTGCTCAGTATGAGTTTTCTTACAGAACACCGCGTGGGAGAGAGATCCATCCTTTTTCCTCGAAATGAGAATATCCAGGAAAGGGAGGCTGCCATTGACCTGTTTTTCCATGGTGAACTTGATAGTTGGGGACTGGCCATTGAGGTGATCCAGGAAACGATCCAGCTCCTCATGGCCATGGGACCAGATGACATTAGTGCCATCTACATACCTTTTCCATAGCTTAGGAGGGAGACGACCCGAGGCAAGAGCCTTGGCTTCGAAATCTTCCATAAAAAGATTCGCCACGATCGGAGAGAGGGGCGAACCCATGGCCACGCCACAGGTCTGCTCGAAGAACTCACCCTCGAAATAGAAAAATGTGAAAGTGAGACATACCTCAACCAGATGAGCAGTGTCCAGATCTGTTAGGCGGTAGATCACTTCCATGGCTTCTTTTATAGGAATACAAGTGTACAAGGAGACCACATCAAAGCTGACAAGAATGTCCTCAGGGTCAAGCCTAATATCCTTGAGCTCCATGATGAAGGGTGCAGAGTCCTTCACGAAGGACTCAGTGCGGCCAACCAGGGGCTTAAGCTTGAGAGCTAGAAACTTGGCAAGGAGGTAAGTCGGACCTCCGATGGTGTTGATGATAGGCCTCAGAGGGACCCCTTCCTTGTGAATTTTAGGCACCCCATAGATTCTAGGGGTGATGGGATTGCTCTCAATGAGCTTACGAGACAAGGAGCCCACCGAGTTGCTAGACTTGATGGCGTGAGCCACTGTCTTAGAGATCTTCTTCAAAGGGTTCTTGGCAAGTTTCTTATAACTGCCACTGTTGTGAAGATGATCTAACATCTTCATACGGTAATCCTCTTTGTTGAGGATGACCGTAGCCCCTCCTTTATCCGCTTTAAGGACCACAATATCTTCATTCTGATTTAAGGACTTTAAGGCATAGAACTCCTCCTTACTGAGGTTCCTTCGAGGGGGTTTGGCCTTCCTAAGGACCACAGCACAATCTTGCTTGATGGTGTCCTTAATATTATCAGGCAGATCTTTAATTCCATGCTCCACGTCACAAATAATGTCATCTACAGGGATTTTACTAGGGGCAAGGGCAAAGTTTAAGCCCTTTCTTAAAAGACCAAAAACAGATGGGGAGAAGGAAAAACTTGAAAGGTTAACTACCTTATTATTCCGAGAAGACGAGGGAGGAAAGACCTTTTTGCAGAGGTCCTCAAGCTCATAACTAATGTCAGGACCCACATTGTCACCCTGACATACAATCCTCTTATTGGAATCACTTACGTTATCATCATTAATAAAACCATTAGTATTACCTAATATACTATTGTTATTACTTAGATTATGAATGTTGTTATTAAGAAACATATTATCATTATCCTCCTCATTATTACTATTATCATTATTTATTTTATTATTAATGTTAATGTATGATTCATTATTATTTATAGAATTGTATAAAATATTAATGTTATTATTAGGAATCTTATTATCGTTATCCACTTCATTATTGCTGTTATTGTATGATTCATTATTATTTTTAGAATTGTAAAAATTATTATTCGGTGTATTATAAATATTATCGTATTTCATATCGCTATATGTATTGTATAGATTATGTATGATATTCTTATTCTTATTTTTGTTAATATAAGTTTTAGTCCTATTAGTAATATCATTAATAACGCTATTATGTAACCTATTCTTATTTGAGATATCCTTATTTTTATTGTTCTTACTATAGAACTTATTATTAATATTCTCATTGTTGAAATTACCCTCATGCTTTTTACCTAAATCAATATTATCACTATTGGATGCTTGGTTTATTATGTTAAAGCTTAAACTCTCACCTAACATATCCCTCGGACTACCGCATTCTGAACACATCTTACCACGGCCACTGCAGTCAAATTCCAAGTCGACCTCTTGAGTTACCTTGCTCACTTCTTCAAGATAATTCGCCATGATGACACACGGGAAACGACCATTCAAATCGGCAAGAGTCGCCCGATACTCGCTACTGGGAGATCGATTGTTAAATGCGGACTTTATGCTTGCAACCCCAGCTGCGCTTGAAACTTCAACAGCGCCGTTCACTTCACATCCTGCCTGCGAGAGCGATCCAGAAGACGGGACATCTCGGTCTATTTTGAACAAATCTATTAGCTGGAACCTCGGACAGCCCGATAGGCAATCCTTGGGAGCGGTTGTGGACGTGGTCTCCACTTCTAACTTATCAACCGGATAGAAAACGCTTCTGTCACCCGCGCTTCTGTCACTCGCGCTATCCACGTTCCTGCAATCTAATCCAATGTCAACCAACCCTATCTCGTCTCCTCCAAAATACGCTTTCCAGGACAACGCTTCCTCCAACAGAAGGAGGTTTGCCACCGATTCCTCCACCGCTTTCTGTTTCTCCTCACCCTCGGCCTTGAAAACTCCCCAAATATTTGGAATGAACTGCAGTCGCCAATAATTAATGTTAGAGGCAGAAATGCGAAAAACTAATTGCAACTCACAAAATCCCAAATAGCAGATAACGAACAAATGGGTGAATTACCTTATCGTCTATGAAGGCAGCCCAGAAGCGGGCAATGGATCGGTCATATGGATCTTTGGGCATAACATTGGGTGCCCTTTTTTCCCATTTCTCCTCAATGTATTGCACAATAATCATCGATTCACAAACAGGCTTTCCGTTGTGGATGAGCACCGTAATCTTCTTGTGAACGGGGTTTGATTGCAGTGGCAGCTCACTTTTATTTTGAATGTCCTCTTCAATTAACTCGTAATGGATCCCTTTAAGAGCGAGTGTTATGCGAACCCGCACCATGAAGGGACTGTAAGGCGAACCTAAGAGCTTCACTTGCCCATCTTCTCGACAACCCTTCATTGTTATGAAATCTGTTTTTTCAAATGTAATGCGTTTCTCTTGCATGTATACCTGCCTCTGGTATCTCTAGTGCACTTATTTATATATATATAAGTATACACAAAACATGTGCCGCAAGTCACGCTTCACCAAGTGCTGATGGTGGGAATCCGGACTTGGTTTGTAGTACTCCTTGCGGATTTGGTGGAAGGATGGGTTGCTTCTGTGCGTTAGCTGCAGCAGCCATGAAACTACGTCCTTTGATCATAGAATCTTCGAGAAGGTTAGTGAGAGTCGAGTCAAAGGAGCATAACTTCAAATACTAATGGTCTGCATAATCCCTCTCTCTAATTTGACTAAAAAAGTAAATGAGTTTTTCATTTTTAAATCTCATAAAAAATAAATGAGTTTTTCATTTTTAAAGATGCATTCCGCTAGACAAAAATCTAGTCTAAAACATCAGCACTATTTTAATCCAATAAAAAATAGAGGAGAGTACTCCACCTATGTATTTTCAAAAAATATACTATGAACAAGGCCTTTTAAAAAACAATACATGAGCTTTTTAATTTTTAAACAATATGATTTACGTTCACACCTTTAAAAAAACATAACACAATTACATAAGGGCTTTTTAAAAAACTCATTTTTCCAACTCATGCACATATCATGTGCACTTCAAAACTATTTCATGAGAGCACATCACATAATAACCCCTTTAAAAAAGAGTATATGTTTCATGCTTTTTGAAAAAGATTTAAAAAAAAATGAACATTCATGTTCACTTTTGACCTTTTGTGTATGCGTCATCAATACACCATACGATAATCGTTTTTAAACTATGCGGACTGAAATTTTCTTTTTCCATACCCGCCACTTGGAAGACTTTTCGAGCAGATTGAGACTCGTCACTTGGAAGACTTTTCGATCGGCTCGATCCTCGCGTTTTGGCTTTTGAGTACGCTGTCGCACGTCCTCGTCACTTGGAAGACTTGGAAGTCTTTTGATCGCCCTCAAAAGACTTGGCAAGTCAACCCAAACAACTTATCGTATTTATTAATGAATTTAGAGAGCATTGGGTTATCATGTTTAGAATAGCAGTTGTCTATAATGCGACTTTTTGAAAGCTTTTCCGGTGGGTTTTTCCGGTCAAAATCCGGCAGCGATTTACTGGAATGGCAAGTTTGATAGCTAGTTTCAGCACAATCAAAGTGTGCCAGGGGTTTTTCAGGGCGCTGAATCCAAATATGCAGTTAAAAAACCATTTTAACTGCAACAAATCAAGATTTAACCTCAATTTCTTCCACTGGATTCCGTCACCGGAATCTCAAAAAGTCGCATTATAGACAACTCCTTTAGAATATCGTAAGCAGTGATATTATTATTATTTAAAATTGATCATAATATCTAATATCTATAATGTCCACTCACTCTGACTTCCCCACAGTGGTGGGTTATCCCTTCCGGTTATTTTTGGGGCAATTTTTAACGATGACCGCACTAAGCCAACCGTTGATTGGCTTAGTGCATGGCGTGCTACAACGCTATGGCCGTGGCACGAGCCACCCCACTGACCGGACGGCGAGTGCTATTTCATGGACTATAGCATCATTAATGCTATAGTCCACGTAACTCGGAGAGCCCATCGCATGCATGGATGCATGGATGCACATCGATTCACTCACATGCGGCAATGCCCGTTCCCGCCTGCCTCCGGTTTGACATAATGGCAAGTGCACCAACCTATCCATTAATGCACTTAAACTCTGCCGCAGCTCCCCATTTACTAACTCAACCCACGCATTAAACTCGGACGCCGCCTCCGCCGTTTACCAACTCAACCCACGCATTTTAGGTGCCAATAAACTCCATTCGCTATCTAGATTTCAGTTCTTGCAACCAGCTAAGAACACAGCAGAGCAGCCCCAGCAACCAGCGAAGAAGAACACGGCAGCAGAGCAGATTGGTGATCACGGGTAACGCTAGTATGTTTGGTTTCATTCTTTTTAAGTCTATCATATTCATCTGTTCTGATTTGGAAATATTTTAAAATTTACCATTTAAACTAAATATATATATATATATATAACAAATACAATTTTAAATGGCAGAATAGAAAAAATGATGATACCTCACTCCGATGAAACATTGAAACAAATTTACAGCAATTACATTTGATAATTTAGGAACTCCCTATATTTACATATATATTTTGACTGCTGCAACTTAGCAGAGAGTTAATGCCCTTCTTTGATTGAATTGCTCAGATCCTCCTACTGTAACAAAGTAATCTCTATGAAAATGTGTGTGAAGAAGATGATGATGGCGGTGATTTCGAATTTTAGAGTAACAACAAACCTCTTCCATGGGCATTCACTGTTATGTTGCGCTGAACACTAGAGTGCCAGGCTATAACGACCTTCCTACTCGCACAACTCTTGCTCTTCCCCTGCATCTTCTTCTTCAATCCAGCGTTGCACAGCACCACCTGAAACGCCCTCCCTTTGGTTTTGCAATAATTACGAGCAGACTCCATGTATCGACTCATTTGCAGCAATTTCTCATTGCAGAACCCTCTTCTTACTTCAACATTAATTTCTAAACATTTAACTATACAGAGATCAATTAATGGTAATTTACAGATAGCTAACTATGTATAAGGATCAATTTGTGGTTGAATTTGAGTGTGATATTAAAATTTGATTTTTTATTTATTTTAGAATTTGGTTTTTTTTAAATAATAGAATTCATGGAGATAATTGAAGTTTTATTGCTCAATGGTAATGGTTTTTTGAAAATATAATTTTTCATTTAATTTTATTTTTAAAAGCAAAGTTCTTGAAAATTATGTGGTTAATTAAATATGTATGTATTGTTATGGGTTTTGGAAAATCTAATTTTTCATTTAATTTTATTTTCAAGAGTAAAGTTTTTGAAAACTATGTTTTTAATTAAATATCTATGTATTGTTATGTAGCAACTATAAAAAGTAAGGAAAATTTTAGGAATTAATATTTACATGTGGTTTAGTTTGTTAATTTCTATTTTCTCTTAAAAATGATTTGCTTATATTTTAAAATAGATTTTTTTTTTTTTTTTTGAAATTCAAAACATGTCAAAATACACTTATTACTTGTGATTGTGAAAAGACGAAAAGTAATAGGCCGTGAATCATAACGCCTGTGCTTCACTACTCTCCATTGAGAGGAAACAGAGAGACCACTCCACACCAGCCATTCTGATATGATATTAACCTCTAAACACATTATTATTAAATGAAAATTAGGGTTTTAGTGAAATTTCATCCAATCTCTCAAGATGTTGGAAGCCCTCTTCTAAAATACGTACGCCAATAGGCTAACCACTCGGAAATTTAAATCAATCAATTCAAACTTTGGGAGAAGGTGTTTTGTTTTTTCCAGTTTAGAAATTATAATTTTTTATTACTTTACAAAATAAAAATTAATTAAATGAAAGAAGAAAGCTTTATGTTGCCGTCTTGCAAACGAAAGACTGCATCTCATCAATAAAATCGTTGTTGTATTTATATTTCTGTCCATAGACAGATGACTATTTCTACGGCTCCATCCGTAAATGTTCTGCTAGTAATCTTCTGTCTTTTCCAGCTCTGGATTCTGTGTTTTGTTTTCAATAAAAGTATTTGTAACATGTTTTGCAATTCATAGAAACTAGACGGTGGATTGTTAGCTCTGCATTTCCCTGCGAGTATCAATGGCCGAGTCTTCTCTTTTGATTCAAAACCGAAATCGAAACTGCTAGAGTTGCCCAATTTGGGAATTCAGTAATAAGATTCATTGTGGAGAAAATCTCTGTGAGAACCATAGAAAATTGAAAACAAAAGCTCTGAGCTAGATTTTATAATAAAATGTATAAGCATCATTTTTTTGGGCCATCTCTTGGCAAATTATAGTCTGTTGTACAGTCCTCACTGGAGCAGGTCATTGCTGCCATTATTAATTAACAATAGGCATTCGCCAAAGCTGAAAATGATTTGTTTTATACTTTCCATGCTTCTGTTGGATATGATGTTCTAATTATGTTTCAAAAAAATTCTTAAACAAATGACAGTATAAAACCATGTTGACATGTTGGGCCACTCACAAAAGTCAGCGACTTCTTCCTAAACAGTTTACTATGCTCTGAGCCTAATTCTGTTTCAGACGTGTTCTTAAATAACAATAGAAAAACATGTTTGTTGTACCAGTTGCTCAGTCCACTATAGCATCGTAATAACCAAGACCAGGACCAGCGGCCATAGTCAGCATTCCTTCTAATATCATAGACTGAACTGAGAACGCTGGTAATGCTCAAAGTTGGTGAGGTTTTAATTTTCTAAACATATAAATATTTCCTAAGATGTTTAATAATCTCGCTGTATATTCTAATAATATGCATGGAAGCAACTTTCAGATCGGTTGTGTCCGAGTACTTCACCTCACAATGAATACAGCGAGGTGGTTACTGTATTAGGTTTTCACCTCTGCTTCTGGTCTCTTCCTAAATAATTGATCTACTGTTTCAATTTGGCACCCAGTGGTCAGTGGTCTTGGTTAGATCGTGGGCCATCTGAATTAAGAAACTTAATGTATGTTCAAATAATTTGATTAAATTGCATGTCCTTGCCAAAATATTTTACGGGAAGCCCAATGTCTGTAGTACATATCGCTTTGTAATTGGAATTTTTACTTCAATTTTATCCATGAAATCTTGGAAATATTTCAGTTTTATTTAAAAGTGGATAGTTATGGTAACCACAAAAAAATAGATATGAATATTGATTTTTATTTTAAAGTGTTTTTATGATGTTTTTAACAACAATATTGTTTACATATTCATTATAAGGAAGTAAGAAAATGGAGGACAATAGACATGAATGGGAGGTAACTATCAAAGGCACCAAGCAATTGTTCATTTGTCTTGTTGGTGATTGTGCGGGGAACTTGAGTCGATCTAAGCTATCTAGCCTTAATCATCATCGGGCTACCAACCACAATCTCCCACCAATTCCTCCACGTCAAAGAGGTCGAGTAAGAGATGCAAATGCTACATGGGCGGTTAAATCTACAAGTGTAGTAAAAAGGCAAAATGCCAAAATACAATATGATTTAGATGCAAGGCTATGTCGTGCACGACAACAAGCATATAAAAGATTTGTTAATGAAGAAATTCTTTCAGCTGTAAGTATTTATTAGTATTTATTTGTATATGTTTTTTTATTAATATTGTCAATGATGAAATTCTTTCAGCTGTAAGTATTTATTAGTATTTATCTGTATATGTTTTTTATTAGTATTAATTTATTGTTGTGGACTAAATTCATTGAAACTTGTTTTCACAGTCAGTTGTTACATTTGATCAGCTTAATGATACTTCAAAGCAAAGGATTTGTGAAAAAATTCAACGTTGGGATCAAAGTCTACCTCGTAGACGTATGGAGACAATGAAGCGCATAGACATTGCTTTAAAAGAGAAAGCAAGGACTGGGGTTCCTGATGATGTGGGGGAAGAAAGATTAGATGGGCACAACTATATATTAAACTTTGATGAAACTAATCAAGACAATGAGAACACAGTTGAGTCCATTTTTTTGCGTATATTAATTTTTTAGACATTTTAACATTAAATAATATTTATATTGATTATACTCATTGTTATTGATATGCGTAGCCTAATCAACAAAATTCCCCAAGTTCAAGCCACCAACTATTACGCCGCTCACCTAGATTTCAAGGTTTTCAAGGGGTTATTGGGCCAGTAAGTTTTTAATCCATATAACCTATTCCACTAAAAACATTAATATATAAATTGTTATGTTTTACCATAATGATGGGATGAGAAATGGATGTTTTGTATTATATATCGTTATCCTTGATTTGTTTTGATTATGTGTGTGTGTGTTATTTCTTATTTATGGTGCAGGTGTTCCCTTTGGAACCATCACAATCAATGAAAACCCCTTGTCGAAGTCTTAAGAAGAATGGAAATGAAATGGTTCAAATGCTAGAACCATCTTCACGTCCAATGTCACAATGCAAGGTAAGCTATTTATACTCTTGTAAATTTAGCATATTTTTACATTTAATTTTATTTGATTCATACTTATATCTATGTATAATCTAATGTTCAGAGTAATGAATATACATTTCCCAAAACACCTTTGCACATGTATGATGGTGGACATGATACTCACCAAAAATCACATTCTCCTCAACCATTGCGGCATTCACCTAGACTTCAGGATAAATTAAGAGAGGTAAGTTATATACTACATATCTTAGCTCATAATAACATTGACATATATTTTTATGACTAGTTAATGCATTTTCTTTTCATATTCGTTACATGTTCCCCATATTCTCATTATATCTATATAGATTTTGATATTTGTTGATAGCTAGTCAATGCATTGTCTTTTCATATTCGTTACATGGTCCGCATATTTTCATTATATCTATGTGGATTTTGATATTTATTGATAATGTTTTAATTTCCACAGAAAACAAAAAAGATAAATGTTGATGCTATGGTTAAAAGGACCAAAATCACGCCAAAGGACTTGAAAGCACGTGGGTTCAAGTCACGCAAACAATACATAGAGCATATATGCTCAACTAGCATTGCTCTCACTAAACCCACTAGGCTTGCTACTTTGAAAGCTAAACATTCCAGCAAGTTGTGATTGGAGGAAGTTACAAGCTTGAATCTTAGAAATAAATGTTAAATTTACCTTGTTATTGAATTTACATAATATATGTATTTACTTGATATAGCAATTGCAATTTGTGAAAGAAATATCCTCGCTGTCAAATCTTTGAAATCAACGTTGAATATTTGCAAATATACTCTGGCGAACAAGCTTGTCATTGAATTTTCTTAATATGTGGATTTGTTTGACCAACCTTCGTCTTTGAATTTGCTTATTAGATAGATTTATTTGATATTTCATTCACTCCATTTGACAGAGTTGTCAACATTGTTGTTAAATTCCCAAAAAAATTTAGATTTCGGTAAACGAGTGATATGAACCCAGCACAATTTTAATATTTTCTATTTTGTAAACGATTTTAATAAAGTGATTTTAAAATATTATTGCGAGAGTTCATAATCATCTTTTTAATTTGGGTTTAAGTTTTTTTTTCTCATTCAAGTTATTCTTTTGTAATTGTGGCCAGTATTGTGAAATGTATTATGTATATATACAAACAATTTTAATAGTTGAAAGGGTAATGATATTTATTCATATTTTTATAAGGTATTATTTATTTTTATTTGAATTGTTAAAATACTCTATAAGTAAATGGGTGTATTTTTTGGAAATTATTTTAAGAAAATGTATTTTAAAATAAAATTTCTATTTGAAAAAAAATTAAAATATTATATAAAAAATATTTATTTCATATAAATCGATTATTATCAAATATTTATGATTCAAAGCAATGTTCTTAAATGGTAT
>APFE030184242.1:88359-105076 GCA_000404065.3 Pinus taeda
TTTTTAATAAATCCACCTTATAAAAAGACAAATCAAGACCTTGCCTCCCCTCCATACATACACTGGCAAATTCAAAGTTTGTCATACATACACTATGGAAAATTCAAAGTTGTATTTGTTAAATTAATCGTTAAAACATGATGCCATGTTTGGAAAATCGTAATTTGATAATCACTATTATTTATTTTATTTATATATTCTTTACATCCAGGACAAGTCTGGACCTTGCCTGCGTTCTATATATATATATAGAAAATTGTATTATTTATTTTATTTATATATTCTTTACATCCAGGACAAGTCAGGACCTTGCCTGCCTTCTATATATACAAAAATTTTATTTGTTAATTAATAGTTACAAAACATGTGTCAAGTTGGAAAACAATTAAGAAGATAAATCGCTACTATTATTAATTTTAAGTATTAATTTTTTTAATTCCATAATGATTTTGATTATTTAAATTGTAATTTTAAATATATAAATATATTCGTTAATTTGATTTGTTAACATAATAAATTATGTAGAATAATAAATTTATTATGTTGATAATTATATAAATTTATGTTTTTTAAAATTTTAAATTTTTTGAATTAATAATGAAATACGATATATTATTAAAGCTATTTTTTAAATAAGATTGATTCAATAATTCAATTAACGTATGAGAAAAAAACTTCAAAGATATTATTGATTACATAATCAGTCCCATAATTTTCTTAATTCTTTTTTTTAATGTTATTATGTCCCTATTTTTTATTATTTATTTATTAGAATTATATTTTAAAATTTATAATAATTTTCATATTTTAAAAGTAATAAATTTGGTAATTTAATAATAATAGAAATTAATTCTACATAGAGAATTGAGATTTTTCATAATAGTATTTAGAAGTGGTTTATATTTTGAATCGCAAAGAAGATCTATAATAAGGATAATATTTGAAGAAAGATGACCAAGACTAGAAAGTAAATTAATAATTTTTTTTTATAAAATGGTATAAAATTTTAAAAATGAACTATGAAAAACCCAAATTAATAAATATTATTATAATTGTTGAATTATTGAATTAATTAGTGTGGTTTATCATCACTATAATTTGAAGATTCATATCATGACATCATTTTATAACATTTATTTAATAATTTTAAGGATTATGATATAACAAATTATTTTGAAACAATCTTCATTTTTAAGTTTACGTTTGGAGTTTAGAAGTATATGCTTTGTTTTAACTCTTAACCAATAAGTCTTATTTTAATTTACTTATAGTTATTTTTAGATTTATGAGTATAGAATTAACTTTTCTTTCCTATAATAATTATTTGAATCTAGATTTCTATAAACTAATGTATTGATTATGTTAATTATATTTTAATATATATTTTAATAATACCAATATTTTAATGTAAATCTTATTAATACCATATTTTGATATAAATCTTATTAAACCATATTTTAAGTATATGAATTTTTAGTTAGAATAAAAGTATGATTTAATAAACTAGTGTATTAATGTATTAGTTTCTATTAACAAATTTTATTCTTACATAATTTATGAGATCATATTATTAGAAGATATAAGTAATATTAATTAGCAATATGGCATTAGTAATTATTGTTATTAATATTAATAGGGGACAAAGGGTTAAAGCCAAGGAAGGGAGGGGGGAAATGAATGGAATATGAGCCAAAGGGGTGAATAAGGGACATGTTAATAAATTTGTACTCGAGCAAAGTATGAGATGGTGATAGCGAAATTGAGAAGAAGAGTGAAAATGTGATAAAACATTCATGGGAGGGACTGTGTAACACCCTGCAGTTCCTAGGTGTGCGGGTGAATGGGCATGCACACGGGCGAGGCTTGAACGAATGGCAGACGAGCTGAATGGGCTACGGTTACAGGAAGTGCAAACTTCCTGTAGTATGCGATAATACTTATGCGCATATGTGGAAGGAAGCGAGCTGTGTTTATATATGCGTGGTGGCATGGTGACAAATGCTATGGAGGTCGACCAACACTTGTGTGGAGCCGATGCTGCGTTTGGTGGCTTTTGCAATGGTTTAGGGGCTTTGGGCGAGTCGGCTGGGCAACCAGGACCATGCCCTACACTTGGTATATATTAGGAGAGCATGGAGCTCATTCCAACCATTCATCTTGGATCATCATCTCTCAGCGCATCACTTGGACGCAGGACGAAGGCGGAATGGAAGTGCAGGTTGGGCGAAGTCGCCGTGCAGGGCTGCACGACGGGCGACCTGGGTAGACGTGCACGACGTGACGATGGGTGAGGGTGTCTGTGCAAACGTGCACGACGGGTGACCGAGTGAGGGCACCCATGCAGAGCTACACAGTGGGTGACCGAGTTGGGCGTGCTGGTGACCATTAGGGTGTCCGGGTAGGCATGCACGATGGGCAGCTGGGTGAGGGCGTCTGTGTAGGCGTGCACGATGGGCGGCCTAAGTAGGGCGTCCGCTGAACGAAGAATTGGTCGACACGGTGAGGGCGTGCGGACAGGATTTGTTGGTGCAACAAGGGTTGCACAAAGCATTGGACGGGGTGAATAAGAAACCTGCTAGCGTGACATATTTGGATTGGGAGGACTTGGATGCTCGAGCTCTCAGTACCATTAGATTATTCCTGGTGGATGAAGTTCTCTTCAACATTGTTGAAGAGGGTACAATTGCAGGTTTATGGGAAAAACTAGAAAAACTATATATGACAAAATTATTAACCAGTAGAATTTATTTGAAAAGACAATTGTACAGTCTACATATGAAGGAGGGAACAAAAGTTGCAGAACATTTAAATATTTTTAATACACTTATATGCCAATTATTAGATATGGAAGGTAAAATTCAGGAAGAAGACAAAGCTATAACCTTGTTGTGTTCTCTACCCTAGTCACGGGACCACTACGTAACTTCAATCAGTTTGAGCACTGTTGATTCTTTGAAATTTGAATCAGTTGTAGGAGCTCTCTTGTCTGAAGAAGTACGAAGGAAATCCAGTACTGAAGCAGCTGCACCAGAAGCCATGATAGCTAGAGGACGACCAAAGGAAAGAGGAGAAAAAACAAGGGGATCTTCCAGATAAAAATCAAAGGGAAAGAAGTGTAAGGCGAAATGTTGGTACTGTAATAAAATTGGACGCCTTAAGAAAGACTGTTGGAAATGGAAAGAGTCTGATAACTGAAAGAAGGAAGCAAATCAGGTTGATTTAGGTATGATAGATGAAGTTTTATTTGCTGAAGAATTATGTATGATAGATGAAACTTTACTTGTATGTAATGTCTCTCAAGATTTTAAAAGTTGGTTGTTAGACTCTGGTGCTTCTCATCACATCTATCCACACAGAAATTGGTTTACTTCATATGAAGTTGTAAATGGTAGTTCTTTGTTTATGGGTAATAATGAATCATGTCAGACTATTGGGATGGGAAATATTAGGATTAAAATGTATTATAACACAGTTAGAACATTAACTAGCGTTAGACATGTACTTGAATTGAAGAAAAAAATGATTTCTTTGGGAGTGTTGGATTTGGATGGTTATAAGCTTATAGATCAGAATGGAGTGCTGAAAGTCTCAAAAGGTGCCCTAGTTGTTATGAAAGCATAAAAGGTCAGAAATCTTTACAGACTCAAAGGAAGTACTCAGGTCAGTGAAGCAACGATTGTGTCAAAGAAAGAAGAAGAAGGTACTCGCCTATGGCACCAGCGATTGGGTCACATGAACGAGAAAGGTCTTTAGGTACTGATGAATCGTAAATTACTTCCTGATTTGAAATCCTTGAATTTGGATTTCTGTAAACATTGTGTGTATGGAAAATAGTGTAAAGAGAGGTTCAAAATTAAAAGTCATAATAGTAAAGAAATTTTGGACTATATTCATTCTGATCGGTGGGGACCATCTTCTGTTGTATCATATGGAGGTGCTTTACATTTTTTAATGTTTATTGATGATTTATCCCGTAAAGTTCGAGTCTTTATGTTGAAAAAAAAAGTTGATGTATTCAATGTCTTTAAACAATTTAAAGGAATGGTAGAAAAAATAATAGGCAAATCAATTGAATGTTTAATAACTTAAAATGGTAGTGAATTTACTTCTCTATAATTTGAAGAATACTCTAAGGATGAAGGGATTGTTAGACACAAAACTATTGTTTATACTCCTCAACAAAATGGTGTTGTTGAACATATGAATCAGACTCTTCTGGAAAGAGCCAGAAGCACGATCAGCAATGCTAACCTGCGAAAGCAGTTGTGGGTAGAAGTAGTATCCATTTCTTGTTATTTAGTTAACAGATCGCCTTCAATAGCAATTAATTGTAAAATTGGTGAAGAAGTTTGGTCAGGCCAGTGTTGTGATTATTCACTTTTAAGGATATTTGGTTGTGTTGCCTATGCTCTTATTCCTAAAAGTCAACGTTCAAAATTAGATCCAAAATCGAAATGTTATGTCTTTGTTGGGTATGACTATGCGGTGAAAGGATACAGGTTGTGAGATCTTACATCATGCAAGATAGTCATTAGTAGAGATGTAACATTTGATGAATCTTCTCTTTTAAAATCAACTATTGAAATAATTGAATAGGAACAGGTATCGCCAAATCAACAAATTCAATTGGAGGCTAGACCTTTTTTTGAAAGTTGAAAGGAAGGAGAGACTTCTGGAGGAAAAGGTGATGAAGATACAAAGGACAATGTTGAAGTTTCTGAACCAGTTCAGCAACCAGTCACTCTAAGAAGGTTTACACGAGAAAGAAAAACTACCAAAAGGTATGAAGATTCTGCTACATCTTTTGCTTTGATTACTCAAGATGGGAAACTTTCTTGTTATCAGGAAGCAGTAGATGATATGGATAGTGAAAAATAGAAAACGGTTATGGAAGAAGAAATGGATTCCTTAGCCAAGAACAATACCTGGGATCTTGTAGAAATTCCTGAAGGGATAAGTGTTGTTGTATGCAAATGGGTCTTCAAATTGAAATGGAAAGTTGATGGAAATATCGAAAGGTATAAGGCTAGGCTAGTGGAAAAAGGGTATTCTCATGTTGAAGGTATTGGCTTTCATGAGATTTTTTTACCAGTTGTAAAACTTGTTTCTATTCGTACTATGTTGGCACTGACTGCATTAATTAACCTTGAGTTAGAACAATTAGATGTTAGAACAACATTTCTAAATGGTGATTTGGATGAAGATATTTATATGGAACATCCAGAACGTTTTGAACAAGATCGAAACAAAAGATTAGTTTGCAAGCTCAAGAAATCATTGTATGGCCTGAGGAAATCTCCCAGGCATTGGTACAAGAAGTTTGACTCCTTCATGGTGAGACAAAACTTTATTAGAAGTGAGTATGATCATTGTGTATACTTCAAGAGTTTTAGTGGCATATTCATTATCTTAGTTTTGTATGTTGATGATATGCTTATTGTAAGCAAAAGCATGGATGAGATCAACAAGTTAAAGGCTCAACTCTCTAGGACATTTGATATGAAGGATATTGGAGCAACAAAACATATCTTGGGCATGGAGATACACAGAGATAGGAAAAATGGTAAGTTATCGCAATAGAAGTATGTGGAAAGAGTACTTGAAAAGTTTGGTATGAATAATGTGAAACCTGTTAATGTTCCATTAGTTTCCCATTTTAAGCTTTCTTCGGTTTTGAGTCCTAGAACTGATGAAGAAAAGCAATATATGTCTTATGTACCATATGAAAATGATGTAGGAAACTTAATGCATGCTATGGTATCTACAAGACCTGACATTTCACATGCAATTGGAGTTGTTAGCAAGTTCATGGGAAATCCAGGTGAAGAACATTGGCGAGCAGTGAAATGGGTGCTTCGATATTTAAGAGGCACAAGTGATCATTGCATCACCTTTAATGGTAGTGAAGGATCAGTCTGCGGATATGTGGATGCTAATTATGCAGGTGATATAGACAAAAGGCGATCTACTACAGGTTATGTTTTTACTCTTACAGGTGGAGCAATTAGTTCACTATCAAAGCTTCAAGAAACAATTGCGTTTTCCACTACCGAAGCAGAATATATAGCTGCTTAAGATGCCAGTAAAGAAGCAATCTAGTTAAAGGGTCTACTTGATGAGATTGGAAGGACGCAGGAGAGAGTGAATGTAATATGTGACAGTCATAGTGTTATTCACTTGGCTACGAGTCCAACTTATCACAACAAGATCAAGCACATTGATGTAAGGTATCATTTTTTGAGACATGCGATCGATGGCAGAAAAGTAGCTCTCAAGAAGGTCCATACACAGGAGAATCGTGCAAAGATATTCATGAAGCTAGTTACAGTAGGGAAGTTGTGATAGCGTTTAACTTCTCTTGGCTTGCAGAAGAGATAATGAATGGGCATGGACAAGGGATTAGGAAAATTTTTGTCAAGGTGGAATTTGTTGGAATTTGACAACTAATTATGTAACTAGGTGTAAAAATTGTATTAGTTACTGCCAGGTTAGTTTTATACAAAAACAACAATTATGTAACGGAGGAGGCTCTTATAAACCTGATGAATGCCTGAACTATTGTAATTGTGAAGAATCATCTTTGATCAATAGATTTCTAATCCCTTGCCCTGTGGATGTTTCTTTGATACCCGGTCAAGGTTTTACCATGTAAAATTGTTTTGCGTTAATGTGTGTTTGCATTTAGTTTCCATTTAGTTTTTTCCTCCACGTATTTTTCTTTGGTGCTTAATATTGTTTGATAGTTTAAAGTTCAAGATACACATGTCTTTTTTGGAATAGGGTTTCTAAAATTTTAGTTTAATTATCAATAATCATAAGTTGGATGGTAAATATTTAAATTGAGTATTCTACAATAGTCTTAGTAGTATACACAAATTAAAGGCCGATATTTTTTCCAAAGTAATGTTTTTTCCCTTTTTCTTAAATTTATTAATTAAAACAAATTGTCATATGAGCTACTCTCATATGAAATGAGTTATGGTTTTATGGGCATGCGGCTTTTCCAAAGTAATGTTTATTCTGTTTTTCTTAAAATTAATAATTAAAAACTTGTCATATGAACACCTGTCATATGGAATGAGTTATGTTTTTTTTTCCCTTTTTCTTAAATTTATTAATTAAAAACAAATTGTCATATGAACACTTGTCATATGGAATGAGTTATGGTTTTTTGGGCATGGCGCCTTAAGAAGCCATGTCATTGGCCTATATTATTGTAACAAAGCCTATTTACATATTAAAAGTCTTCATGATAAAGTAAGGTGAATCTCCATAGTAAAAATTCATATTACACTCCTTTT
This sequence comes from Pinus taeda, assembly GCA_000404065.3. Lineage (NCBI taxonomy): Eukaryota > Viridiplantae > Streptophyta > Pinopsida > Pinales > Pinaceae > Pinus > Pinus taeda. Next base: position 95,661 of record APFE030184242.1, read on the forward strand.
TAAAATCTATATATTTTTCACTTGTAATATTATTAATTATTTTATAATAATAATAATAATAAAATTAAATAAAGTTATAATATACTTAAATGTTAAGATTAATTTAATTATAGCAATTTGAAATGTATGATGAAATGGTTTAATATTTATTATGAATGTATATATTTATTAACCATTTAATTTATATTGTTGTGTTAGTTTATTTGTATTAAAAAATTACACATTTCCTTTATGTAAATTATATAATACACCCTTGAATACAATAAGTAAAAACATACTTTAATAATAAACAAATAAATACAAAAAAACATATTATTTACCAATATAAAAAATCATTAAAATGCATTTTCTTTAATAAACTTAATTGATCTTTTTATGAGCTTGATCTTTTTATAAGCAAAGGCTATGTGAAATTGGACCAAGAAACTAGTGGAAATCCCTCATAATAATAGCACTTTTTCTTTCTTTTTTTGACTAATACATTGTTTCAATATGTTTTTAATATATTTTTGAGATATATAAAAAAGCTGACCAATGTGCCAGCAAGGCCTGTGACCGTCCCAAAGGCAACCTCAGCTGTAATAACAGCTCATCATTCCAACCGCTGCCATGAGAGTCACGCAGCCAGTCAACGCACGGGGAATAGCAATCAGCAAAATCTGCGATTGCAGGCATATCAGCAGAACATGGGACAATACAAGCAAGGTGGATTGGACTTGCATCAGAAGAAAAATCAGGGGATCCATTCAGGTCACGGGAATCAGACAGCATGAAACAGGAAATCGTCTCGCTAATCAGAACACTGTTCGAGGCCCAGATTCGCAGAGGATGAAGCAGTGGAGCTTCGGGAAGAGCACTCCTCTCTCCCGCCTTCATCAATGGCATTTGCTTATTTATAACTGGGGGATCATGGCTCATCTCCTCACAGGAAAAATCCAAGATCATAGTCTAGAGAGCAGAACAGAAGGTGTTTCCTCTCAAGCCTTTCGAGCAGCCCAAGTAGTTTCTTTAGAGACGTAGTTTTAGCACGACTGGTTGCTCTCAGCAGCAGCAAGAATCTGCGAGCTCACTGTCCTGAGAGCAGAATAGTAGGCGCACCCACTCAAGTCCTCCGAGGCAGCCCAAGTATTTTCTTTAGAGACGCAGTCTTAGCACGATCGGTTGCTCTCAACAGCAGCAAGATCCAGAGCCTGCGAGTTAAGAGAGAGAACAGAGCCTTCAGGCATCATACAGCCCCAATGGCGCGTCAAGAACAGTGTTTCCACTGCAGGGATTTACAAGCTGAGTTTGATGAGGTGCGAGCACAGTAGAAAGCTCTGGACGAACAAGTCTGCAGCCTGGAAGCAAGGCTTGAAGAACAGTGTAAAATAATCCATGAGAAATACAGAGCTGAGATGAACCTCTTCTTACACAGAGTTCACTCCCTGCATGAACAGTTTAGCAACTTAAGCAACAGATGCAGCCATGCTGAAGAAAAGATTTCCATCCTCAAGTTTATGATGGAAAAGAAGTTCAAAGATGCAACATCCTCTTCCAGTGCAAAGCCAATCGAACCAGATCTTGATCCAGAAGGATCTACAGCAAGAAAGATAAGCCATATAGACATAGATTAGTTATGATGTGCAGATGCAAATTTTGGGGCTTGCAGTATGTTCGAATCTACAGTAGTATAAGTAGTCTTAGAGGCAAAAAAACAAAAGTAAGAATCAAGGAAAGGAACCTTTTTGTAATTCCTTGGATTCAAAATGCTCAGGAAGCATCATATGTATGGCAAACTGCCTCTTTTTCTTTTCAGAAATTACATAAAGAAAATTTTACCACATTTAAACCACACTAACTGATTAAAAATGCACACTACTTAGTTGGAAACATGTCGATAAAATTTTGAGCTATATAATTTTTACCAAAAATTCCATTTTAAATTCATCACTATTATTTATTTTATTTATATATTCTTTAAATGCATCCTGTCGGAAGACAAATCTAGATTTGGCTTGGCTTCCCCTGCCACACGACGAATTCAAAAGTTGTAATTTATTATATTAATTATTAAAACATGATTTCATGTAATTATTATTATTTATTTTATATTTTTAGTATAATTTAACTATTTTTATTTTTATTTTTAAATTTTATAATAAATTTTTGATTAAATTTTAATTTTTATGTTGACTGAAATTGTAATTTAAATATATAAATAAATTGTTTGAAAATAATTTCGGCAAAATCACATTAAGAAATCATTTTTCGATGCTTTTCGAACCAACGCGTGGACAAAATGATTTTTATGTGATTTTGTCAAAATTATTCTCCAAACAAAATTATAGATCACAGGAATCTGAATTCCTTTAGTATAAAATAAATTTGCTTAATTTGATTTTTTTTTTAATAATAATTAAATAAATTAAAATAATTAATTTAAATTTATTTTATTTTTTATTTTTTTAATAAATCCACCTTATAAAAAAGAAAAATCAAGACCTTACCTCCCCTCCATACATACTGGCAAATTCAAAGTAGTCATACATACACTATGGAAAATTCAAAGTTGTATTTGTTAAATTAATCGTTAAAACATGATGCCATGTTTGGAAAATCGTAATTTGATAATCACTATTATTTATTTTATTTATATATTCTTTACATCCAGGACAAGTCCGGACTTTCCCTGCCTTCTAAATATATATAGAAAATTTTATTTGTTAATTAATAGTTACAACATGATGTCAAGTTTGGAAAACAGTAAAAAGATAATCGCTATTATTTATTAATTTTAAAGTACAATTTAGCATATTTATGTATTTTTTTAAATTTTATAATAAATTTGATTAGATTCCAATTCTGATTATTTTAATTGTAATTTTAAATTATATAATATATTTGTTAGTTTGATTTTTTAACAATAACTAAATTATGTAGAATAATAATATAAATTTATGTTTTAAATTTTTTAAAGTTTTTGAACTAATAGAAGGTTAGTCGGCCTGAACTTGCAGACCCTTGCCAGGGGAGGAAGGGGGATGATGGGGGGCGGGAGACAAATCACACTCTCGGAAGGTTGGTCGGCTTGAACTTGCAGATCCTTCAAATGAAAGGGGGCTACAAAATCAACGATGGCGGAGCGAACGCAGCACCTTCACTAACGAAATCTGGTCGATCGAGATTTCAAGGCCCGAGACTGCTACCACTTGATCCAGCCTTTCTTGAAGGCCCGGAGGGCTTGTGCTTGTGAGGGCAAGGAGGAGGCTTCATCGCCGAGCCTACTCGAGATCTGGTGGACCGCTATTATATACGCATTTTTGCCAGCATTTCCAAAAAGTCGGGCTGGGCTGGGCTGACCTACTATATATAGGGTTTTTTCTAGTGTCGCTGACCTACTATATATAGGTTTTTTCTGGTGTGGCCAAAAGCCAGGCCAGGGATGGGCTGGGCTGACCTACTATATATAGTGTTTTTTCTGGTGTGGTTGACCTACTATATATAGGGGTTTTTCTGGTGTGGCTGAGCTACTATATATAGGATTTTTTCTGGTGTGGCTTAGCTGGCCTAGCTCCTAAGCCTGCCCAATTGACTGACAAAAATAGAGTCAAGTAGGTAGATATATTATTAAAGCTTACATTTTTAAAATAAGATTGATTTTAATTAATTCAATAAAGAATAAGAAAATAACTTCTAATATTATTGACTTACATAGTCACTTACGTATTTTCTTTAAATTTTTTTTTTTTTTTTTTTTTTTTTTTTTTTTTTTTTTTTTTACAGAAGTGGTTATGGAGTGTTTATATTAATCTTGGCATGAATGCTGAAAATTTGATTACATTGTGAATTTCTTTCCCCTGATGCATCTCACTGCGAAGGGTGAGAGTGCAACTGAGACTTGAAGATTTCTTCCTTGAAAGGGAACCCATAGAATCAATTTCAGAGATTTTCCCCCACTTGAAGTTACAAACAAATTTGTTTAATAGCAAACAGTAAAACATGGCAGCAATCAGATTATGGAATGGGTTCCCATGATTCTTCTTCATCTTTCATCTTGAACGCGACAGAGAGTAGGGCAGCTTTATTGGCTTCGATGTCCGCCTTTTTATTAAGAGTTCTCAACACATGGTAGTACTTCAAGTTCTGAAAATTGTTTTCCAAACCTTTGATTCTAGTAATCAGCCTTGCTAGATTAAGGTCCAAAACTGGGGAATTGGAATCCATTGCGTTTATGATGACCTGGGAATCACCTATAACAATTGCTTCATTTATGCTTAGTTCTTTGATGATCTTGAGACCTTGGAAGAGGGCCAAGGCCTCAGCTTGGATGCTGGTAGAATATCCAAGTCCCGAAGCATAGGAGAGAATTTTTTCCGCAATTGGATTTAGAACAACGCCTCCTGCACCAGCTTTGCCCTGATTTCCCTTTGCTGTTCCATCAAAAAAGAGGAAGTGCCTTGCTTGCGATTCGAACCAGTCTTGAAAGTCGTTATCAAATTTCCTTATTTGCCAATCTTTAATAGTAGGGGCTTTTCTGGCTGCTAGATGAAATTGTAGTTCTAGAGTTGATCCCCATGTAATGTCCTGTTGGTTGAGATTGGAGTCATCTTTTATATCAGTCAAGTACTCCTTTATGTGGCATTTAATCTTGGCTTCTAAGGCATTGTGGTTGTGCTTTGTATTTCGAAAGATTCTTTTGTTACGTTCTAGCCATATCTGCCAATAGATAATCTTTGGAAGGACAGCCCAAGCTGATTTAATTAACAGGTTTTTAGGAGGTGGACCAGGATATCTGTTGGCCCATTTAGAAAAGAGATCAGAAGTGGAGCAACGAAGAATGAAATTAGGAACCAAAGCTTGGATAAAGAAAGACCAGATATGCTTGGAGAAGTTGCATTCTAGAATAAGATGAACTAATGTCTCTGCATTTTCATTGCACAATGAGCAGATGGAGGGACCGTGGAATCCTTTCCTCTGCATGTAGTCATAAGTTAAGATTTTGCCATGACAGAAAAGCCAGGTAAAAAAGTCCACTTTGGGCCATGAAGGCAGTTGCCAGACACCTTGCCAAGGAGCTGGGTCAGGGGGGACGTAACGCTTCTCATTCAGTTTGGCGTACCCCAAGGAGACGATGTAACCTCTGGAATTCGGCCCCCAACCTTTCACATCTCTTTTCCTCATGTGCGTGGGCACCAGACCATGCAGGGAATTGAGCAACGTGGTCCATTCGGAGGTTAGATTATCCAACACCTTAATACATTTCCATTCTGCCTAGACAGAGTCGTTCCAGCGTGAAATATCCCACAGTGTTCGCAATCCCTCTCTGTCCATCCAGCATCGCAACGATCTAATGGAGGCTCTGTCTTCTATAGGATCCTTATTCATGATCTTGTCTGTCTAGATGTTGATTTTTTTCCCGTTGCCTGGGATCCAGTAAGAGTGCAAAGTAATTAGAGGGGCATCTTTGGCATATATTTTAAGAAATGACAAGTTTGGCAGTTGAATCACGTTTTCTAGACATCTGGAACGAGTTCCTCTGAAATATTTTTTCCAGAGAGCTATTTGGGCCCAGCCAGGATTGGGCGCAATGATCCTCCAAATAACTTTTGCAGCCATTGCCACATTCTGCTGACAGAGATTTTTGAAGTTTAGACCACCCTCCCACAGTGGCTTGGAGATGGTTTCCCAACTGATTAGGGGGATCTTTTTTTCATTCTTTTTTCCTCCCTTCCAAAATAACCTTCGTATGTACTCTTCCATTTTTTTTTAGAATGGTTGTCAGAGCGAGAAGCCTAGCGAAATGAAATAAAGGTAGGCTGGTAAGCACTGATTTAATTAAGACTGTTTTGCCAGTAGTATTGAGCCAGGAGTAGCCCCAGGCTTGAATCTTAGCCTTGAATTTTTCTAGTTGAGGGAGCCATATTTGCTTGCAGGTCCCTTGTGAGATACAAGGAGGCCCAAGTATTTAAAAGAGGACCAAGCAGAGGAAGTTGCAAAGCCCAAGCATCTGGAAATGGCAGAGAGCAATCGAGGCGTAATATTTCAGCTAAAGATGTGGCATTTTCTCTTATTAACAACGCTGCTTGAGGCCTCACTGGTTTCATCCAGAACCGCTTTAAATTTTGTGGTAGAGGAGATAGAGGCAGGACCCAAAAGGAGAGTGTCATCCACAAACAAGGTATGATTAATGTTTTTGGCCTCTCTTGCAATACACAACCAAATAATATCTTGGTCTTGCATCTTTTTATCTAACAGGAAGCTAAGAACAGAGGCTTCGATGACAAAGAGCAGAGGGGATAGGGGACACCCCTGCCTAAGTCCTCTTGAAGCTTTAAAGAAATTTGTGGCTCTTCCATTTACAAGAGGAGCAATCCATGGCTCCGAGATGCATGCCTGGATCCATTTAATAAAATTTGCTCCAAAACCAAATTTGCTCATAACATTTAAAAGAAAATTGTGATTTACTCGATCAAAAGCATTTACTAAATCAAGTTTAATCACCATACCTTGCTCTTTTCGGAGGAGACTTGAATGAATTGTCTCTTGTACTAGGATGAAGTTGTCCACGATCTTCCTTCCTTTGATGAAGCCTCCTTGGTTCTCTAGAATTATTTTAGGAAGAATGAGCTTCAGTCTATTTGCAATTACTTTGGTGATTAATTTGTACCCTGTATTGCATAGGGAAATCGGCCGGAATTTGCTGAAGTTGTTGGCACCTTTTTCCTTGGGAATGAGGGCTAAGAATGCAGAGTTTGTACTGCCTCATATTTTCTGAGTATGTTGAGACTTTTGAACCATTTTCAAGAGCTCTTTTTGAACAATCAGCTAGCAATCTTGAAGGAATCTAGCATAGAAACCATCCGGCCCAGGGGCCTTATCAGGGTCCATATCAAAAAGAGACTCTTTGACTTCATCTTTAGTGACTTTGGCCTCAAAATTCTCATTCATTCGCTGAGTAATTACAGAGGGAATAATATCTAACAGATCTGAATAATGGCTTGGATCCTTGTCTTCACTATACAATTTTTGAAAATGAGCAAAGGTTTCTTTCTTTATGTGATCAAAATCCTTATGAATATCGCTCTCTTCTTTAATCTCTGAGATGGTGTTGAAGCATTTCCTTGCCTGGGCTTGTTTGTGGAAAAAAGCAGTGTTCCTATCCCCTGCTTTGAGCTAGAGATTGCAAGATTTTAATCTCCAATACTCTTCTTCAGCTAAGCAGGCTTTGTGGTAGCGTTGTTGCAACTGAGCTTCTTGATCTAATAACTCCTTTGTGAGAATAGCGTTCTCCATACAAGTTTGATGGGAAAAAAGAGCGGCTTTTATGGATTTCCTTTCTGTATCCAGGTTGGACAGAGTTTTGGCCCATCTTTTTAGAGCTCCTTTTACCCTTCTGAGCTTTTCCTCCCAAATATAGAATGGTGATCCTTTAACTGGCTGATTCCAGCATTCCTTGACAGTTTGCATGAAGTCTGGCTCCTTTACCCAGAGAGGGCTAAATCTAAAGGGGATAGGACCTAGATCAAGGTGAGCTAGAGGTTCTAGCTTTATGGGCTTATGGTCCGAGATGCTGTTAGCAAGAATATGCATTCTGGGCTCTAAACCTAGCAACAAAAAAGAACTTTGAATAATAAATCTTTCTAGCCTAGCAGCAATATGTCCAGGGCCCACTCTTTTATTAGACCAAGAGTAATTACCGGAAGAAGGTTTGATGTCCAGCAAGTCCCAGTCTTGCACTATGTCCTCCACCCATTCCCTTGCCGGGTCTCGAACTGCACTGCCTCCCCTTTTTTCTGATGGATGAAGAGTGAGGTTGAGGTCTCGAGTAATAATTATATTTTCCAGGTTTTTCAAATCTACTTGGTGCCTTATAGAGTCCCAACATTCCTTTTTTTCCCTAACATTAACTGGAGAATAAACATTGAACAGACAGAACGTTTCCTTAGTGTCCAAACTCTACATTTTCAGCAACAACCAATGAGTATTCCTAGCCTCAAATAGGACTGTAAATTTTTTGGCGTTCCAAAGAGTGCCAATCCCTCCTGAAGCACCCCGGGCAGAGATTGCTCTTGCTTCACTTTTATTCCATATTTTCTTACTTGCTTGAAGGAAGACTATGTCTTCCAGCTTTGTCTCCTAGATGAGAAGTAAGTCTGGGGTTTCTTTCCTGATTAGACTTCTGATGGCTTCTTCTTTAGCTTTACTCCCCATACCTTTGCAATTCCAAGAGATGACCTTCATTATTTATGTTCCTGGTGGGCTCCCTTGGAGCCTTGGGGCTGGTTTTTCAGTATCTTAGGCTTTGAGGCTAGCAGTTTTTCCAAAGTTGGTTGGCTGCCCTGAAGTTTCTCTTTATAGGTCTCCTGCTCCCTTTTTTCCCTGTCAGTTTTTTGGCCTCTTGTAGATCTTCTTATCGAGGTATGGGACTCTCCTATTTCTCCTTCCTATTCTGATTCATCCGTTTCCTGCTCTTCTTCCTCATCTACTATAATCATACCTTTTGGGTCTTCGACACTTGTTCCTTTGTGGGAGGCTCAGGGAGTACCTTTGCTTGTAGGAGCTGTTTCTTGGGCCTCGATCTCCTGAGCAGCTTCTGCCTCCTTTTGGACCTTGCCCTCTTGTGTGTTCTCTGGTTGTGAACTCAGGGGATTGTACTTATTTTCTGGAGCAGATTTGAGTGGGATCTGCTGGACAGTGGCTTGGTGGGGTCCTTTACCATTAGGGCCTCCCGGCTTCTAATGTTTGGAATAGGGTTTGGATTGCCTGACTTAATTCCATCCATCCTCCTTCCCCTGCACAGCCTCACTGTTGGTTGGGCAACCTCTGGCAAAGTGGCTGTAAACATGGCATTTTTGGCATTTGAAGGGCAGCTGCTCATAGTCCAGTTTCTGCATATGCGTCTAGCTTCCGACCTTTATTGTGATGGCCTCTGGTAGGGGTGATTTTAAGGGCGAATGTTCACCCTTTGGCGAAATTAAGGGGTTTTAAATTTTTAGTGGGCGAATATTTTGTCATAGTACATTTTTACAAATCACCTCAAATAGCCCACCTTATATTAAGGGAGAGGGTAAAAAAGGTAAATTTAGCCCTTGAAATTAGGAGTTACAAACTTCCATTCACCCATTTTCAAGAATAGGTTTTATTTAAGTGAATCCATTCGCCCATTTTCAAGAATAGGTTTTATTTAAGTGAATCCTATGGGTCAAATACCTTATTTACAAAAGAGGTATGGTGAATTAATATAAATATAAATAAATGAAAAGTATGATAAATAAATAAAACAATTTTTATATTTACTCCATAAGTCACCTTATATACAAGCAAGGGTGTAAACAAATAAAAATATAATTAAAGTGGAGATATGGTAAATAAATAAAATGTCCTTTTATACTTACTCAAAAGGTATGGTAAATCAATAAAAATATAAATAAACTAGA
>APFE030184242.1:118057-133685 GCA_000404065.3 Pinus taeda
ATCTATAACTAGCCTAAAACCTTCCAAGAACAAAGATAAATCATAAAGAGAGAGCCCTCTATGGATGCAGAGTGGCTAGATTCTGCATCTAAAAGGTTGGTTTATGGTTACCTCGGGTATACTTTCCTCTTACACAACTTCTAGGAAAACCTGAGTGGTAACAGGTAGAACTATATTACCTTTGTGACTTGAATTGTTCGACACAACTCCATTATCTCTGTTACGCGAATTGCTGGTGGCCTCTATCGAATTTCTATCTCTAGCACTGTGTAGCTGCTCCAACCATCTTGAGGGCTGTCATTTCTGCGTTTCTTCACATGGTGGGCTGCAACTATCTCCAACCTTTCGATTTCGGGTTGGATTGACTTCTACTATGCTATTCTTACACCCATTATGCGAATTTCTAGCTATAGTAATGTGCAACTGCTCCAACCCGCTTGTGGGTTGTTGATTCTGCATTTCTTCACATGACGGGTCGAAGCTATCTCTAACTTCTTTGTGTGACTGCTCCAACCTGCTTGTGGGATGTGGGTCAAAACTATCTCTAATTTCTCTGCATGACAACCGATTCTGGAAAGAATCTACTTATGTTGTGTTGTCCTTACGGAAATTACTACGTTGTTTTATATGCCTAATATTAACCTTTGATGCAATTTCAGAGTTTAATTTTTTGTTATGAAACTAGCTCACAAAAAGATAGGAAAGAGAGATAAACGCCTTATAATTCAGCCTCTTCAAGGGGGAAACCTCCTTTACATTACACAAATGAAAAATTCTTGGATGATTCAAATGAAAAAACCTCCTTTCTATATATAGGAGTCTAAGGGGTCATAATATAACCAATCCGACCTAACAATAATAATATAAAGGCACAAAAATAACAATAAAGAGATTCTATGGGGCACAGTAATAACAATATGGAGACAATAGGTGCACAACAATATTAATAAGGGATACAACTACAATAGCAATGGGGGCATCACTACTATTATATGGACCTAACATGCCCCTCTCCTTCAAAAAAATGTTGTCCTCAACGCTTGAGTAGTTCTGGATGCTTCTGTATAAAATTATCATCCTCCCATGTGGAATCTTCAGCGGATTAAGTTCTTCCACTTGATGAGATACTCTGAAATGGATCGATTTCGTAGCTGTCGAGTTCTTGTTTCTGTGACTGCTTCCAGTTCCAATATAATTTTTCCTTCCTCGTCTAGTTCTAGCAATATTGTTTGAACTGGGAGCTTTTTGCCTATAACCTTCTTTAAACATGAAACATGGAAAATTGGGTGCACTCAAGAAGCTGCAGGAAGCTGCAATTGGTATGCCATAGTAAGAATCTTTTGCAACACCTTGTACGAACCATAATACTTTGGCGATAATTTATTATCTTTCTTAGCTTGCTTGAGGGACATTTATTTATATGGTTGTAGCCATAGTAATACCCAGTCGCCTACATCAAAACTTCTTTCGTTGCGATGTTGATCTGCTTGTTGTTTCATTCTTTTCTGCGCCAACACGAGGTTATCCTTTAAGAGTTGGAGAACTTGTTGTTGATGCTCAATGTGATGTTCCACTGCTTGAACCTTAGAATGTTTTCTTAAATATGATGTGATGGATGGTGTCTAATATCCATAAAGTGCCATAAATGGGGTCATTTTTGTTGCAGTATGGAAGGAAGTGTTATACCACCATTCAGCCAGAGGCAACCATTTGACCCATTGTGTGTGTTTATCAGATACAAAGTAACGAAGATATCCTTCCAAACATTTGTTTACTATCTCAGTTTGCCCATCAGATTGAGGATGATAAGATGATCTATGAGCTAATTGAGTACCAAGACAAGAAAATAATTCTGTCAAAAAATTTCTAGTAAAAAAGGGATCTCGTCACTTACAATATCTTTGGGTTTCCATGTAGCTTTTGAATTGTTCCATAAATGCAGTAGAAACTATACTGGCTTTAAATGGATGTGATAATGCACAAAAGTGTGCATACTTGGTAAGTTTGTCAACTACCACCATGATGACACTCTTTCCCTCTGACTTGGGTAAACCTATGATAAAATCCATAGAAACCTCCTCCCAACATTGGCTTGGAATGGATAACGATTGTAATAGACCTGATGTCTTAATTGTTTCAACTTTATTTTGTTGGAAAACCAAACATTCACCACAAACTTTTGAATATCCGATTTAAGGCCATCCTAAAAAAATTCCTTCTTAACCTTGTGGTAAGTTTTTAAAAATCCATAGTGACCTCATAAGGGAGAAGTGTGCAATTCCAGAAGAATCTTTTGTTTGAGTTTGGAATTCTTACAGAGGTATAAGCAATCTTTGTACCATAACGAATCATTTTTCCAGCTAAATGTATCAGATGTGTTGGAATCTTGTTGTAACTTTTGAATAAGTGCCCACACTTATTTCTCATTCTTCCATTCCTCCCTTGCTTCGTTTATCCAATCTAGTTGTATAATAGAAATGGTGCACAATAATGCTTCCACATCCTCATTCTTCCTTGAGAATGCATCTGCCACAACATTTTGCTTTCCTTTTTTGTAGATGATTTTAAAGTCATAACCCAATATCTTTGTGACCCATTTTTTTTGCTCTTCAGAGGATAATCTTTGTTCTAAAAAGTATTTGAGGCCATCATGATCCGTTTTTACCTTGAAGTGTCTTCCCATTAGGTAGGGTCGCCATTTCTTAAGTGCATGTAGTATTGCCAACATTTCCTTCTCATAAATAGCTTTGTGTAAATACTTTCCCTTATTGGACGGCTTTCGAAAGCAATGGATCTTTCATCTTGGCATTAAACACACAATTCCATTTCTTGAAGCATCCAATTCCAAATAAAGGTTTTTGTGAAGTTTGGTGTAGCTAAGACCGGTGCTTGGCACATTGCCTCTTTAAGATGTTTAAAGGCCTTTGTTGCTTCTAGAGTCCATGAAAATGCATCTTTCTTCAATAATGTTGTTAAAAGTGCTACTATTTTCCCATAATTCTGAACAAACTTGTGATAATACCCTGTCAACCCGAGAAATCCTGGTAGATGCTTTATGGATGTGGGGATTTTCCATTCCTTAATGGCTTTAATTTTGCTAGGGTCTACCTTAATTCCTTCATGAGATACAATATGACCCAGATATTCCACCTCTTGTACTCCAAAGAAACATTTGGATCTTTTTGCATATAATTGTTTCTCCTCCAATAGTTTTAGCCCCTTGTCAACATGTTGAACATGATCCTTCCAAGACTTGTGTAGATTAGTATATCATCAAAGAATACTAACACAAATTTTCTAAGGAAGGGTTTGAAAATGGAATTCATCAAACCTTGAAATGAAGAAGGTGCATTGGTAAGGCCAAAAGGCATGACCAAAAATTCATAGTGACCCTCATGAGTTCTAAATGTTGTTTTCAGAATGTCTTCAGTCTTCATTCTGATTTGATGATATTCTGAATGAAGATCCAACTTGGTGAAGTAAATTGATCCATGTAATTCATCTAATAATTCATCCATGACAGGAATGGGAAACTTATCTTTAATAGTGAGTTTTTTGAGCTCCCTATAATTCGGACACGTGCGCCATGATCCATCCTTCTTGTGCACGAATACTACTAGAGCAGAGAAAGAACTTTGGCTAGGTTGAACTATACCAGCCTCTAGCATTTCTGCAACCATATGTTCAATTTCACTCTTTTGGGCATAAGGATATCTGTATGGCGTGATGTTTTGAGGAACACTTCCTGGAATCAAATGAATAACATGATCATGATCACGAATAGGTGGGAGACCTTTGGGAGTCTCAAATACCTTGGAATGATTGTCTAAGACTTTTTGGAGATCTGGAGAAATAGATGATTTTGATGTGGAAACATCTAGAGAACATAATTGTGAAATTACACCTCTTTGCTCCTTTTTTAGAAGCTTTGTCATACCATTAGAGTTGATTATCTTTCCTGGTTTCCATGCAATACCCCTTAATTCAACTTCCTTTCCTTCCATAGAAAATTTGATGAAAAGTTCTTGAAAATTAAAAGCTATTGTACCCAAGGATTGTAGCCATTGGACTCCTAGTACAACATCAGCACCTCCCATTGGAAAGGAAAGCATTGGGCTAGTCAATACATATTCTCCCATGGATAGCTTGATATTATGGCACTTTCCCGAGCAATTTATTGTTCCTCCATTTGCAATCATCACTTGACACTCTGGTGTAGGATATAGGAAGCAATTCAATTCTTTTGCTACCTTACAATGAATAAAATTGTGGGTACTTCCTGAATCAATCAACACTATTACCTTTTTCTTCTTGATTTTTCCTTCTATCTAGATGGTTTGAGAGGAGTGGTAATTCCTGCCAATGCATTACAAGATATGGTCAGATTCATTTGTTTTTCATCTAGGTTTTGTTCCTGGAGTATATCCTCTTCTTTGACCTTTCTTGCTCCTTTTCTTCTTCCTCTTCACAATCTATGTAGAATAATTTCTTCTCAGCACACTTATGACCTTTAGTGTATTTGCTATCACAACTGTAACAAAGCCCTTTTGCTCCTTTTTCTTCCAATTGTTGTGGTGTCAACCTTATAGGTTGTGGAAGACTAGGGACAACACTTCCATCTTTATAGTTGTGAGTGGTATGCCTCTTGGTTGCCATAATTTTGCTTTCCATTTTTCTTGCTAACCTGAATGCCTTCTCTAATGAATCAGGTTCCCAAAGGCGAACATCATGTTGGATATTATCCTTTAAAGACCCTATGAACACATAAATCCTATGCTCCTCTGGAATATCTTTTTACCCTTATGTTAAGTTTTTGTAACTCCTCAATGTGCTCCATTATTGAACCCTTTTGTTTGAGACTTATCAATTGGCTAAAAAAAGTGTTGCTTTTTGTATCCTCATAATGTGCTATCAATTCTTCTGTAAAAATTGCCAAAGTGATAATTTTTTTACGAGGGCAAAGCCATTGATACCATACAAACTGATTTGGTTCCAAATATAAAGTTGCAATACGTACCTTTTGTGTGTTTTGCACATTATTGAGATCGAAAAATTGCTCCATCTGTAATATCCATGTTGCGGATCCTTGCCATCAAACTTCCTCATATCGATTTTTGGAATATGGTGCATCTTCGATCCAACATTAGAGTCTATGAAATCAAGATTAACATTTCTTTTGTTCTCATCATGAGTTTCATTTACTACCCTGTAGCAGTCCAAAGTAAATATAAAGTTAATTGCCTAATTAATATCAGATTCAAACAAATGATCACTTACCTATATTACCTCCGATTGTCTGTGATCGACATCTGCTAGATGACAACAAGGTTTTGGAGATGACTCTCCACCCAACCGTAGGCTAAATTGCGCAAAGATTTGCTACAACTAACCACCCCCGAGCCCTCAATCAACGTACTACTACTAGTGACTCCTATGTCTTAGAACACCATTCTCCCAAAAGAATGAAAGATAGAATCTCGAAAAGATGGAATGCAGGAACGCTTCTCATCTTCCTCACCATCTATTAAATAGAACAAACATTAGAAGGGGAACCACATGCACACACTCCATGTGTCTACATGCAACTTTCTTTTGATTTTTAACTTTCTTGCTTTATTTCTTTACTTTTCTTTTGATTTTTAGTTTTCTTCTTTTATTTTCTTCTTTTTGATAGTTTTCTTGTTTTATTCTATTTATTCTTATCTAGAACTTTAGTATGGTTATTACTATTTTTATTTTTATTATTTTTATTTAATTTTCTTGTACATATTTTAATATCATTTATTATTTAACATTTATGATTTTATTGTTTTTAATTTTTATTATTAAGTGATTTATTTTATTATTATTTATTACTTTATTATTAAGTGATTAAATTATTATTATTTATTAATTTATAGTTATTAATTATTATTTTTTTGTATATTTACTATTTATTATTTAATTATTTTTATTATTATTATTTATTAAGGGGAGGGATATTACATACTCTCCCACTTTAAAGAACTTCGTCCCGAAGTTAAGTTGAATTATTTATTATTTATTATTTCTTTTGTTTTCATCGTGAGTTTCCTTTACTACCCTTTCACCATTAGTGACCATTTCTTATAAGTGCCCATTTCTTGTAGTAACTTATTCAAATTTATCTTCAATTCTTCCATCATATCATCTATGCCATCCATTTTAGCTTCAAATTTATCTTCAATTCTTCCATCATATCATCTATGCCATCCATCTTAGCTTCCATGCCATCCATCTTAGCTTCTACGCCTTTCTTTAAACAATCCATCTTAGCTTTTACATCTTTCTTTAAACCATCCATCTTAGATTCTCTTACTTTTTGTGCAAGTGACACTTGTTGCACTTGGTTTCATAATTTTGATACATCATGTTGCATTTCTTCCTCTTCTTCATGAGTCATGCTAGAGCTTTCAGGTTGCTTACTAGGTTTTTGCATTTTCTTTCCTCGAGGCATCATTTACCAATAATAGTGCTTTACTATGCCATTTGAATTCCTTCAAACTAATTTTTCAAACCAAGCTTATGCAAAATTTAAAAAAACTACACACCTTTTTTTTCACTTTGTAGGAGCTCGATATTGAATCTGATGTATCTCTGTAACTTTGGATCATTCAATTATGAAATTGTGACCTACAATAGCCCTCTGTGTCCTCTTTCCAATGCCACCAGTCTGATCAAATTTAGATTCTCCAAGGTAGAGTTATGCACAATCTCCCCAGATGACCTGATTATAGACCTTTCTAGAAGAGTGAACTTGTATGAAGTTCTACATGTCACTATTTTGACCTTCGGATCTAAAAAAATATATACAAGAAACTACAGTCCATACTCTTTTTGCAACTTCTTACAAAATTTCAATCTGATGCTCAAAACAAAAGTTATGACGATTTTCCCTAGGTCACTTGTTTGGAATGAAATTCGGGAGTCTATAAAAAATGTCAACCTCCTCAGATCATATATCTGCAAATATCGCATGAAAATATGTGAAATTTGGACCAGAGGTTCATCACGATTTGGGCCCAAATGGTTTTTTTTTTTAGCGTCTGAAACTTTGCATAAAAAAAGTTATAGCGCAAATTCCACGATGACCTATTTGGAGCAGTGAAACCCTAGAATCCAAAGCTCTGATACCAAATGTTATGAAACCAGCTCACAAAAAGATAAAAAAGAGATATAAACGCCTTATAATTTAGCCTCTTTGAGGGGGCAACCTCCTTTACATTACACAAATGAACAATTCTTGGATGATTCAAATGAAAAAACCTCCCTTCTATATATAGGAGTCTAAGGGGTCACAATATAACCAAGCTGACCTAATAATAATAATATAAAGGAAAAAAATAACAATAGAGCGATTCCATGGGGCGCAGTAATAACAATATGGGGACAATAGGGGCACAACAACATTAATAAAGGATACAACTACAATAGTAATGGGGGAATCACTAGTATTATAGGGACCTAACATTTTTCTATCTTCATTTCTAGTTTTTAAAGCTTCTGTTTTGTTTAACCTGAGTTGCGTGCCTTTCCTTTTCAACTTTGAGCACTGCTGAAGCATCGATGATTGTCCAAAGGTATTTGCAGATGGTTGCTGCTAGCTTTAAATGGGCTCTAAATGTTAATGAAGATAATCAAGCCAAAGAACACCTGGTTCCATGAATTTCAAGGTGGATCAGAGACTTGTTGAGTCGATTGAAGGCTTTATGATTGTGTTGGTTATGCAATATGTGCCTAACACATGTAAAGGATGGAGTTAGATTGGAATAACGACATTGCTTGAGGAAGGATAAATCCATTTCTCTCCTTTGTATTTTGACCCTCTTTTTTTCGAGGTCACGAACCTCTTTCCAAGTTTCCCCTCCGTGCAGGGTAACAATAGTAGTTTGGAGATTTTCGTGGTGCAATATTGAGATTAAGAGATCATAAATTCCACAGTCTTCATTTTTAAATCTAGTTTCGAGTCTAGAACAAGACTCATCTTCAGGACTGAATCTACAAAGAAGAGAAAAGATGGAGGTTATAAATATGAGATGTAATGCACCATAGAAATCCCTAATTTTTAGAATTGTTTTGACAAATAATTTTTAGAATGTTAAAGGGGTCTTAAGCCAAATATTAAGATTTAGATTAAGTCAAAATTTAGATAAAAGAAGGAATTGAATCGATTTAATAATATTAAAACTAATTTTTAGAATGTTAAAGGTACTTGAGTCGAATATTAAGATTTAGATTAAGTGATAAAAGAAGGAATTGATTTGATTTAATAATATTAAAATTAATTTTAAAATGCTAAAGGGAATTCGACTAAATATTAAATATAGATTAAGTCAAAATTTATAGAATAAAATATAAAAATTAATTTAATTTATGAAGTTAATTATTAGAATTAAAATATAAAAATAGGAACTAATAATATTATTAATCTTAGTCAAATATCTAGAATTAGGTCAAACCAAATATTTAGATTAAAAAATAAATAAGAATGAAATTAAGTTAATTGGAGTATAAGTTGAATTTTTTTTGTTATATATAAGAGAAAAATTAATAATTAAGGATGGTCAAAATTTTAAGTAGGTCAAAGATCAAATTAACAATAATTAAATAATTTAACAAATAATAAATAAATTAAATCTCTTGGAATAATAGTAAAATTAAAAATAAAAAGGCCATAGACTAAGAATAAAATATTCAAAGTGGAATAATTAATTAAAAATTAAACTAAGTTAATTATTAAGTTTATGAGTAAAAACAATGCTAAAGACTTAAAATGAATAATAATTGTTGAATTGAGGCTTCTGTGATCCATACCAAGTTTTTTGAGAAGAGTTTTTGGCGCAAATCACATTAGAATACATTTGTCGACGTGTTTCGAACCAATGAGTATGTTTCATCGTCATGACAAGTTCGATGAAACACACTCGTTGGTTCAAAACGTGTCGACAAATGTATTCTAATGAATAATAATGTTAAATTAATAAAAATTGAATAATAAAATGAATAAAATAGTTAAAAATAATGAATTGAATAAAAATGATTAAATTAAAAGTTTATTATAATTGTTATATAAGTAAAAACGAAGGTTGAAAAAATAAATATTCGAAACCATAAAATTTATAAAAAAGTAAATAATATTAAGAAAGAGTAAAGGAATGGATAAATAAAATCAATTATAAAAGTACAAAGAATAAGATAAATCAAAAGGAATGTCCTAAAAAAGAAAAGAATCACGAAGATAAGGCAAGGATCCAACACTTGCTAATACTCCAATCATTGTCTCGATTCAGATTGACATACCTCCTTTCAATTTCCAAGGCCTCCCTAAATTTATGGTGACAAAAATGATCAATTCTTGCAATGACCTTAGCTTCTTCAATGCAGATATGATGCTTTGACTTCTCCGTGTGTTTTGCTAAAGTAGAGGATTGAGACCTTCCATGTTTGATACCAGTTATGTGATCATGAATCCTTTGATTAATCGAGCAACCAATTTCTCCAATATAGGGAGTTCCATAAGAGAAAGTGATGACATAAACACCTTTCCCATATTTGGGTCGCATAGGATCCTTTACTTATCTTAGGGAGATCCGGATGGTGATTAGCGGCCTAAATGTCGAAGGAACCGTATGTTTCTTTAGGATATTGACAATCGTGTTTGTGGTTCCTTGGATAAACAAACGATGAACCACCGAAAACCAATCCTTATGATCTTTCATGATCTTGGGACCTTTTTTTAGCCTCAGGGAAGGCTCTAAAATGTTGTCGTCTACTATAACCATTCTTATTAAACACATTAAAGAGATGGAGCTTTTCATCATTGAGGTGGTTTTTATCAGAAACTCGTAACACCCAAGTGGCTAAGGTGTTGAGAACGCCTAGCTTTTGAGCAGGGAAATGATGCAAATTAGTATGAAGATATTTTTCAGTGTGAGTTTTCTTTCTGAAAACCTGGTGGGAGAAAGAACCATCATCTCTTTTCAAAATAATAATGTCGAGAAAAGGAAGGTTGCCATCAACTTCACATTGCATAGTATATTTGATTGAACTAGACCGATTGTTGAGATGCTGGAAAAAGAGCTCCAACTTGTCCCAACAATGAGACCAGATGACGCAAGTGTCATCCACAAACCCTTTCCAATGTTTCGGTTGGAATAGAGCAGAGGAAAAGGCCCTAAATTCAAAGTCTTCCATGAACAAATTGGCCACTACTGGGGAAAGGCGGGAATGTAACAACTTTGGTGAAAAGTCCATGTAATAAATGTTAAAAATAATAACCACGATGATTGGGACACTTATTCGAAGTTGAATGTTGGGCGAGACATCCTAGGAGGTGTTCATTTGGGTGTTTATGGCTAAGGAAATTGGAAAAGGCAATGGCTAAGGCATTAAATGGTATTTTTGGCACATTTATTTATGAAAATAATGGAAATAAGTAGAAAGTGGAGGTGAAAGGTCACTGATTGCATGGGAGGATGAAAATGAAGGAAAATAATGGAAAATGAAGAAAATAGAGGCCTCATCCATAAAAAGGGTTCTGAGGATCAGTTGGGAACCTTTTGTTAGTTCAGTGTTGGAGCTCTCTCATTTTTTTTTCTCTCTCTCTCATACTCTTGGATACTTAGAGTTTTCTTGGAGCACTCTTGGAGGGTGTGGCATACTTGGATTCTTAGAGAAAGAAGGTAAAGGAAGAGCAGTAAAGTGCAAGAAGGCATCGACATCAGTAGCCACATCATACTTTCTTGCAGGGACCATGTTGCATGTATGACCTCTTGACTAGTTTGGACATGTATGGCATATGCATGTTGATTCTTGGTCATGATCTATCATTGGCATGAAGGATTGTTTGGATTGATAGTGGACTACCTATCGTTTCCATTTCCTGGATAGCCATGGTGATTGTGGGTTTATTTTCATTGTTTTGTTTTTGTTGGTTCTCATGTTTCCTTAGCAT
This sequence comes from Pinus taeda, assembly GCA_000404065.3. Lineage (NCBI taxonomy): Eukaryota > Viridiplantae > Streptophyta > Pinopsida > Pinales > Pinaceae > Pinus > Pinus taeda. The sequence continues at coordinate 129,030 of APFE030184242.1, forward strand.
GGGTTGAGTTATTAGTTCCTAGAGCCTTGGTTGGACAAATTCAAATTCTCTAGAGCCCTATAACAACTTGGGTTGAGTTACTAGTCTTGGAGCCTTGGTTGGACAAAGGCTTTGGAGGCCTTTGTGGGTTAAGTTACTAGTCTTGGAGCCTTGGTTGGACAAAGGCTTTGGAGGCCTTTGTGGGTTAAGTTACTAGTCTTGGAGCCTTGGTTGGACAAATGCTCTGAAGCTTGATGATAGATGTTGTTTGAGTTACTAGTCTTGGAGCCTTGGTTGCAAAAAACACTCTGGATCCCTAGATGGCTAGGAAGGAGACCAATCTGATGATGGTTTTGGTGATGTCTGACCATGAGGTGGAATCATTGTTTGATGGGTTGAGGTGGATGGCCTCTGGAAGCCTTAGATGAGTTTTGATTGATGTGTTCTATGAGATCCCACATTCATGCTTGGAATATGGCACGAGGATTAATGGATGAAGAGAGATTTGGCTTAGCCATTGTACGGTCGGGTGGAACATGGCAGTCCCATCTCTAGTTAGTTCATTGCATTATTTAATGAGAAATTCATTCCATGGATTTTCATGTGTAAATGTACTGGTGTATATATGGGTTTTGATGGCTGATATTTTTATTGTAATTATGTTCTGATTATGTTGGTTATATGTTCATTTTATGGTAGCATGTTCTTACTTATTTTTGAATGAGTATTGTATCTATGAACTAATAAGTGCTAAGGTAACAAATGAAATGAGGAAACAATGGTTCATGGCGGTTCTCAAAGAAATAAGAGATCCCTACACTTAACTCTATGGTTTACAATTGTAGGTTACATGTCGATGATATGTTTGATCAAATTCCTGTCATGGCTAAAATGGGTCTGGTTAAGGCCTTGATCAACTATTTACTTTTGCATAATTGTTTCCTCGCACTTTAATTAATTATGATCTTTCATTCCATTCTGGGTAGTGGCCTGGGCTCTAGATCTGAAAAAGTGGCTCAAATCTGAGATTCAGTGGCACAAAAATGACAAGTTTAGACCACAGTTGCAGGCAGGCAGGCCTATGAGAGCGGCTTTAGGTCTTTGATCACTCCCTTGCCCATAGCATGAGAGCGAATGAGCCTTAAATTGTCTAGAACAATAGTGGGACCCAAGGATGTGTAGCCAGAGTGGCTGACTTGTCTCCTGAGGGTTTTGTTGATGGTGTTGGATGGCTACATGTGATGTTCCATTGATTCCACTTCCTTAAGTTTACCTAGGAGGGCGAATCTGATCATAGTAGCCTCTCATCTCATGTTTACCCCGATTGGAATGGTTACTTGGGTGGATGTGGGAGGAGGGTGCTATAGAGTGGTATCAAAGCATGATTCACCCCTCGAACTAGATGGGCTTCGTGTTGGTCATGCATGCATGTCAGTTGCATGTGTATCTCTTACACTTATATACTTGTTACATTTGCTTGATGATGGATCGGGGTTGTAGTATGGTTACATTGGAGAATTTTCTATTGATTTCATGAAATTTATTTGAAAGGAGTATCTGATTGACTGTGTATGGATTACATGTCGCTTACATGTTGATTTCATGGTACCTACTTACATCTTTGTATGTTGGGTTACATTTTCAATATTTTGATTACATGCATGAGTCCTTTATGTTGATTACAAGAATTGATCAAGTTTGTTCGACTGCATGCAATTATGCATATTTGTAGTCGGTTTGGAATTTCTTATGCATATTGTTGGTTGCATGTGGCAATGTGTACAATGGAATAATGGTTGTTGTCATGCATGAGGTCATGCATTGTTGATATGGCCTTACATTGATGATTGGACCTTAGTTAGAGTAATGTTTATGAGTTGAAACATTTATTTGTGTATGTCTATATGATGTTATGGTTATGTTATACATGTATCACGCTAATTTGGTGATCTTGCAGGCAAGGTATCCTCCCTAAGTTATGCTAAGGTATGTTGGTTTATTGCGATTTGGTTTATCTGACATATTATGCCTTGTAGGAAGAAATATCAAATGGTTAGCAAGATGGTTGACTACAAAGATTCTCCCTATGAATCCGAAGAGAATTATGGTGTTGGGAACTCTTCCGACTTGGCAGTGACACTGAGAAGTTTAAAGGAAGAGATCAGGAGTTGTAAGGAAGATAATGACATAATCATGGAGTCACAATAAAAGTTAGCAGAGGTAAATGCATTCATACTTTAGAGCTTGTCGGAATTTTAGCGACAAGGACCCCTACGGATCACTCATGAGTAGGAAGACAAAACTAGTGGGGCATATGGCAACAGGTCTTGTAGTAGACATGGGTCTGATCGTTCTGACACCATCTGGGATTGCAAATTGTTGGACACTCCAAACAGGAGAAGGGATAGCCACATGTATGATTCTAGTTTCTATTCAGATAGGCACTATGATTGTCATCTGTATCATCCTTACAGGAGGAGTGATAAGGGGTATTTTCTAGATGCATTTAAGAAAGAAAAGGCACCTACTTTTGATGGGGAAATGAAAAAATCACGAGATATATAGGCATGGTTTCTTGGCATGAGTAAGTTCTTCAGGTTGCATGAATACTCAGAGAACATGCTATAGTAGCTACCTTCAGCCTCAAAGGTAGAGCGAACATTTGGTGGGAAGATGTGAAGAATGTCAGGTGTATTCATGAGGAAGATTTGCCTTGGAGCGAGTTTGAGCAGATATTTAAGAATAAGTACTTGTTAGAAAGGTACTTTGATGATAGGGAAAAATAATTTTATGAACTAATGATGGGTTCCGTGAGAGATGATGAGTACACTAGAAAATTATTGGAGTTACTGAGGTATGTGCCTTACCTTACTGAGGAAAAGGCCAAGATTCAGAGGTTCATTAGTGGATTACTTGTTGCATTCAAAGAGAGGATTGAGTTCTATGAGCCTAGATCATTGGAGGAGACCATTCGAAAGCTAAGACATTTCTATCAATAATCAAATCGTAGAAATGAGACTAAGTGAGACCTGGGAGGTGATCTAAAGAAAAAAGCCAAATGGGATAAAAAGTGAGAAAGGCCACATAGTACAGGTAATAAGGAGCCGGCTTTGGAACCAACACAAAGGTAGAAGTGATGACTTTGTGGGGACTTCTATGGTTCACTAAATTTCTGGACATACAAAACATACATGTTTTGGGTGACTCCAAGACTGTCATTGATTATGTTCGTTAATATGCTAATATGAAAAAATCCTCCCTACAAGGTTGGTTACAGCAGATCAAGAAAATTTGGTGTTCCCTCAATCACCCCACAATACACCACATAAGCAGGAACCTAAATTCTAAGGGAGACATATTATCAAAACTTGGTTTGAATGCAGAGCTTGATGGATTTCATGTGATTATCAAAATTTAGGACATATGGCACGAAGCCGGGGTATTTCCAATTCCTGGATAATACTTGGGTTAATCCTTTATTGCTCCCAAGATTTTCCTTCTTTTGTTTGCAAGATAGGAAGACGAACAATTTTCATATAATTTCTTTTTGCTGAATTCTGCGGGAACACCTGAACTCAGTAGGTTGTTTCTGCAATATTTTCGTATGATGTATCAACAATATTTTTGTTTGATGAAAGAAAACACTATATTGTATGATGATAGAAAAATCTATTTACAGTCTCTGTATCTGAAGACTTGTAAAGAACTTCCTCATGATTGAATATATAACTGCTTTTTTCATCTGAAGTTATATTCTACAAATTGCTTTCAAAGTGAAGTTGAAGCTAGTGCACAATCTATCAACAAGTCATTGAATAATTGTTTTCAGAGTGAAGTCGAAGCCGGTGCACAATCTATCGAAAAGTCATTGAAGAAGTCACCCCTATACTTTTAGAATCAATCGATATCTCCAGTTTTATTTTTTATTAATTTTAATGAATTTAAAATATTAATAATTTTTATATTAATGTTGGACAATTTGCATTGCAAATAGGTTTGAAAATTTCATGATGAATACATTTGGTGATTCAGTTTCTATATTAATACTGAAAATACTATGACGTCAATGTCAATCACTATACAATATTAATAGCATACAGTACTTATTGGGAAAAAATTAGTAAGAATTGGAGAACAGCTAGGTTAGTCCAGGAATGTTCTCATCAAAGATATAGCATAACATATCTCGGCACATGTATGCCGTTCGGGGAATGTTGTAGCTGAGACATCCCCGGGAATGAGACAAACCAGGTAGAAGGTATGGATGCCCTGAGGGAGATTCTGTAAAAAGACAGGGAAGGAAGTCAAGGCCTCTGATCGGGGTGTCATGGGAAAGGAGATCCATCGGCGGATCAAAGAGATGTGTGAGGGGCAGGTGGTGAGCGCTGGTGGGTGCACCACCCAAGGACCCCACAAGCACACGACAGGAAGAACCGGGAGAGAAAGGAAACATGTGCTAGATACGTTGGGAAGGAAATGGGAAGGCTAGCTGTTAAACAAGAGAGAAAGGTGGTGAGGGACGCTAGCGCATCCATGCAAGGCTTGAGGTGGAATTCAGTTGCGGGAGACAAGGATGGAAGCTAGGGGGAGGAACTTGCCTGCGGGAGGAGGGATTGTCGCCACCAACAGGAAGACGCCACAAACGTTGCGAAAGGAAACTGGTATGTAATTCAGGCC